>PVKA01000760.1:42516-177265 GCA_004027165.1 Ctenomys sociabilis | reverse complement strand
GTTTTACCACTGAGCTAAATCCCCACCCCTCAGACTGTAATTTCTTACCTATTCTTGGTAGATATTATAAAATACAAATAATGATGTGAATATAAACAGTCACCTATCTTTCAGTAAGATCAGCACCCTTAACTTTCTTGTCTTATTTTACAATGCTCTAATAAGTTAACAAGCATTTTTTATTAGTGAAAATTGGACACCAGGTCTTCACACTGAGCTACATCCCTACATTGCCAGCCTTTTCTTTATTGTATTATTATTATTTTGTTGTTGTTGTTCTTTTTTTGTTTTTTTGGTATTTTTTTTTGAGACAGTGTCTTGCTAATTTACCAGGATAGGACCCAAATTTTTGATCATTGTGCCGCTGTCTGGGAATATGTACTTGAAACATTCTACATATTACAAAATAAATATGTTCTATGGGCGAGTGGCTCAGCCTGCCCTAGGAGTGGGGCTGGCATGGCATGTGGTAGTGGGATCAAACCACAGTCCCTGCTTTTGCCTAAGCAGACACTTAATCTACTGAGCTATCTCACCGCCCCAAGACAATATCTTAAATAAGACCCTCTTCCTCTAACATTATTTGAAAAATAATAAAGTCTATGCATACTGTAAATAAACTAAAATATTTTAGAATACTAAAATGAAAACAAAACATTTCCATAAGCTGGTTCAAAATATATCCAGTTCTCTGATATAGAACTTACTAGTAAATGTTCCTGTTTTTCTTGCTTTCTTTTTTTAATTTATTGGTACAGGGTCTCTCTACACAGTTCAGACTCATAGTGATTCTCCTGTCTCAGCCTCCCCAGCACTGGGATTACAGGTGTGCACCACCCCACCTGGTGGCAGGGCCAGTGTGGTATGCGGTAGCAGGGATCAAACTCGGGTCCTTGTGCTTGCCTGGCAGGTGCTTAGACTGCCAAATTGTCTCCCCGGCCCCAGCTAGTAAATTTTCATTGACAGCTTAATTTATTTTTAAATTAGTCCCATAACATTGGATTAATCTTATCCATGAAATATGGACATAGTAAACCAGCTCTTCTCTTTGAAGATGCAACATGAAGTTGTGTAAGCTCACCAGAATGGCCTGGCACAGCGAGATCCCGTACATCTTCTGATAGTACACTTTGATGTCATTCATGTCGATTTCCGAGCGGGAGACCATGATTCTGATCAGCGCCTTGTGACGAGTGCCAGAGCCCTGTCCCAAACAAAGCAGTGTCTCTCATCTCTCAAAGATACTCTCATTAAAGAATACAGATTGAAACCTAGTTATCCCTCTATAGAATCTCTATGAGAGAGATTCTGTAGAAAAGAATCTCAGAGCAAAGAGTTTTTACAGCCTCCTAACTGGCCTCCCACTAGCCATGCTTCTCTAAGAGCCATCCAATAATTACAATTACAGTAAAAAAATGTTTTTCTCAAACTGCAAATTTGATCACTGAGCTCGACTTTTCCAAAGACTTTCTTATTCTCCTATTGCTCTGCAGATGGAAACTAACCACTGACAGGGCTGACGACGCAAGCCTAATTCTACAGCTGCTTTTATGGTGCACCGCTATCCCAGGTGTAGTTACTGTACTGGAAGTGATGCAGTAGCTTCTGTGTTCAATTCTGAGTCCATTTCCTCTCCCTGGACCACCATTGCTTTATTTTTGCCTGCTCTTCCACCCTCTCCTTTACCTAACTCATTCCCATTCTTATATTAACTAACAGTAAGACTACATAGTCTTCTCAATCCGTGGGCATATGTAATGCTGATCCTTCTCATAGTACCAGGTATCCGTTTGAATACCACACAAGACAACAGCAGTACAGGGCAGCAACTACGTTAACGATCAAGTAATAGTGTCTGCAGTGCCTGTCATTTTACATTATGTACACCTAGCATGGGACTTCATAGAGGGCCCTCTCTCTCTCTCTCTCTCTCTCTCTCTCTCTCTCTCTCTCTCTTTCCCCTCTCTCTCTCTCTTCATAGAGGACTCTCTCTCTCTCTCTCTCTCTCTCTCTCTCTCTCTCTCTCTCTCTCTCTCTTTCCCCTCTCTTTCTCTCTTCATAGAGGACTCTCTCTCTCTCTCTCTCTCTCTCTCTCTCTCTCCTCTCTTTCTCTCTTCTTGTTTTTGAAGCAATAACAAAGATAATTTCATCACTATGAATTTGAGAGTACAAAGTACAAAGATCTGAGTGTTATCCTACATAATGCCACTCATGTTGTAAAGTTGAAATAAAATAGTTGTAGCATTTCAAATACATCTTTTTTATGTATTTAGTATAGTGTCTACAGGGTCACACTGTGTAGATGTGATTAATAGTGATGCTCCTGTTTTCAGCCTGCCGTGCACTGGGATCACAGGAGTGCAACACCATGCCCAGTCTCAATTGTCATCTCAGTGCACCCCAGGGATGGGGCCAGCATGGCATACTGGGGATTGAACCCCAGCTGCCGTGCTCTGCCCTAGCAGGTGCTTTAGTCTGCTGAGCTATCTGGCCAGCCCTCAAATACACATTAACAGTACCTTCTACTTTGATAAACATGAATGCTATTTGTAAAGATTTAATATTTATCTATAACATGAAAGATAACATAAAAAAGGCAAATGAAACTTGGAAAGTAGAAGATTATAATACTCAGAACCTTAGCACAAATAGATTAATTAAATTATCCTTCCCTTGGTAGTTCAGATTTTTAAGCAAATCTCAATTTTAAGCTTTTAACCTAAAGCCATAAACTTCTGACAAGCTCTTTATAAAAACATCTGTATATTTTTAAAATTCAGTAAATTTAGCAGAAGTTAATCTTAATAAGGTAGGGTGTTTACCTCTTGCACTGAAGAAAACAATGACTTTTTTAATGCAAAGATACAAAATGAGATGCTCAGAGACTATGAAAGTGTCTATTCTATTTACACATAATTTTTCCTCTAGAAAAGCTTATAAGTAAAACAGTACCTTCATCGCCTCGTGAAGCTTCTCAGCGAAGAAAGCAGGTGTGCTTGTAGCACATTTCACTGGAAGAAAATTTTACCTGTTTAGATGTATTTACCATAAAAGTAAAAAACTTACATGAACAAACAGAAATGGAGAGTTTTGCCACCAGGATTCTGTCACCCATCATCATTCCTCCCCCTTCTTCCAGCAAGGGATGTCTGGTAACAGAGAGGTGTCATGGCCTCCTGGGCGGTGGCTTCCTGCATCCACTTTCCCGACAATGTCATTCAGCACTTTATTTACCTTAAATCTACCCCATTGGCAACCTCCAAGTCCCTGCTATCCTGAATAAGCTGCTCCTAGACATAGAAGGGTAAGAACCATGAAAGCAAAGAGTTGCTCACAACTTTAATAAGAAAACTAAAAATAAATTATTTTAAAACTCCAGGAAAAGGCAAGCTTTAAGGCAGCTGCCCAAGCAAGACAGCAGCATAAGTCAATGTGTAGGGCTCTTTTTCTTCTTTTTTAATCTGTCTTTCTATACAACGTGGGACCAGTGCACCAACACCTATATCCAGCAGAAGCTTGTTAGAAATGCAGAGCCCAGGCCCCAGCCCAGACCTACTGAACCTGCCTGTTCACACTCTTCCCAGAAGATTCATCCATTGTCACATTAAAGGGAAATAATATCTATTGCAAAAAAAGAAGGTACCTCAATTGTCTGCCAGTCTACCCAACGACTCTATGTGTGTGAACCTAGGTGTATCATTTCTGCAGGTTCTTTTTAGTCCACCTTTTTTTTAAATAAAAGAGTACAGGGTACCACTGAAAATACCATTTCTGGTTAAGAATCTCTTCCCATCTGGGGCTACGTACCAATGGCTGTGAGGCACTTCTCAATGTCACCTTTGAGCTCCAGGTCCAAAGCCTTGTTCATGTCATGCTCACTGTACTTCGTGTATCTCTGAAACACTGAACATTAAATTTAAATAAGATTAGATCCTATCACTCTTCACAAACTTTCACAAAATCAGGGTTACTGATTCAAAGAAGTCTTTAGGAATATTGCATTTCAGCAACATTTTCAAAAGCTGTTCACATATCGCAGCATAATTTGGAGACTTTGTTTTCTTGTAGGGATATAAATTCTGGGCATGGACATTTTGATAACTCAAAGTATTTTGAAGGAAATGTTTCCAAAGGGTAACAAATGGTTATTCCAAATGACAGGTTACTGACAACACTAACACTACACAGAAACACATACCACAACAAATAGATCTTAGCTGACTGAAAGATCTGCCCAGTAAACACTCTGGCTGAAAATTAGAAGTCTGAGTGTTATTATCTAATAATGAACCTTAAGTAAATATGGTAATGTTGCCCTAACCGTGGCTTCCAAGAAGGAGGCTGAGGGATAAAATGTTCATGCACAAAAGCTCTTGCTAAGTTTTGTTTGTTTCATTTTTCTTTACTGGAATTTCATTTGTTCTGTAATATGTGACTGTTGTTCCTACTATTTCAATTTTTTTTTTCAAAATAGAAACAGTGGAAATAAAGAAATGGCATGCTGATGACAGGCTCATTTGCAACACTGTGACACAAAGCATGTCCAGTTGCACAGATGGCCAGAGAGTAATAAGGTCAGGATCACTACACATGACACAGGACAGCCCCTGATTAGGACTTTTCTTTTCCCTTTCTCTTCTGTGCACTCAATCAGAAAACCTCATTGTCCCCTATCCAGGTTCCAGAATGATTTCTGTTACCTCTGCGGAGATGGGGATAGCTGCGTGTGGTCAGAATGGTATTGAACACATTCACGTCTGTCCCCTTTCTCCTTTCTCCAGCTTCATACAGGGCCTGTCAGGAAACACAGAAAGAAATGCTTGACCCTGCTTCCTCAACATCAGCACGAGTGTCATATCTCTTCCAATATTTTCCAGGCAATTGCTTTGTGCTTGATGCAATCCGAGTTGGCAAACTAAGTGTGTATGTTCCTTCAACCCAGGGGCCTTGATTGGTTTGTCAAGTATCTTGCAGTGTCTTTCAAGATCCCTGACGAACACTAGTGAGTGAATATGTGTTTACAGAATACATATTTACTGAACGGAGCTGCTTTCAAATTGTGCTCTATCGAAATGGCTCCAAAGGACCTCTGAAGATTTTTCTTGTTCCTTACAGTCAAAGTGGTTCATCAGGAAGTGTTACTTGTGAAGCAGTAATTCAGCCATAACATAGATCTTGCACTTTGCTCAACGCAGGAGTTGTGCCCTGCTCTGTTTCTGTCCTGGGCCGGTTTGCCACACCTTCGGCCACCTGGTGGCTCTCCACTGCGTAGTGTTCACTATATTGTTGTGGAACTTAGTACAGACACCCTACGTGGAGAGCGCACTGCAGCCCAGAACTTCTGGACTCATGCAATCCTCACAGCTCAGCCTCCTGAGTAGCCGGGACTACAGGCGCACACCACCACTCCTGGCTTGTGCTTTGGTAGTACAATTTCTAGATTCAAATTCTGGTTCTGAAATTTGAAACTTGTGTCATCTTAAGCAAATAATTTAACCTTAGTAACCACTACTTTCCTGTGTTTTACAAAAATAAAAAAGATAATCATTCTCTAATTATTACAAGTACATTCTGTTAACTTTGAAACATTGATTACTATCATTATTCTGGGTCACACTAAACCATATAGTGTTCACAAATTCATATTTGGAGCCCTGATAATCTTAAAATAGAAACAATATTTAGAAGTGTCACAAGAAAACAAGAATAAATTTTATTATGGGTAGTTATTCAAATAATAACACTTGCTTTAGATATGCTTGCATAACTTCTATTAAAGTGCTCAAGCTTCCAATGGTTATAAAAATTCATTGTTCATATTTCAAACCAATACATCTGCCTTGTAGGTACCTAATTTAACAAAAGCTTGATTAGTGCATATTATGTGTGAATAATGTTCCTCTGGAGCTAGGCAGATGTGGGTGGACAAGACAAATAAGCTTCTATTCTGACTGGCTTAGTGTGGTGAATTTCATATACAGAATACTATTCTGTAAGGAAAGCATAATGCAAATAATATTGTTCAGTATTATTAAAAATCAAATTTTCATGTCTTAAAATAACATTTATTCTAACGGTTTGATGTATCAATAACTAGAAACCTGGCTGAAGCAATAGGTAACATTATATAGCATATGAGAATTATATAATACTTGATATGTTATATGAATTTAAATATTATTTAACATTAATGAATATTTAAGTTACAAAATCATGCTATACTATAAATTTATATCTATGAACTATCCTAATTGTCACTGTTATATGAATGTTAAGTTATCCACTATCTCTATTTCACTTAAGTGATTTTGCTTTATTTATTTTTGGTAAAGCCAAATCAAATTTTGGAAAGATAAATTTTCACTCTTCTCTTGCAATCCCTCTGGCTTTATAAGCTCTACTGAAAATTTAAAGCCTGAAATTTTTATTCTTGGGCTACAAGATTGTGGATCCCATTCAGGAAATGAGCATTGCACAACTTTTGACTCCTAAGGAAATCTGAGATTCAGTTTCAGGCCTCAAGCATCACGTGGTGACCTAGTGTTAGCGAGGCTGGTGGGGTCCAGTGCTGCTCTTGGAGCCCTTGCTTACCCTGGCATCTGTGTCCACCAAGTCTTCATTTACACCAAGATCCTCACATCGGTCACCCTGAAAAGAAAATCCATTTGATTATAAGTTTGTCTTTACCACATGATCCTATAATCGACTTAACTTCTCTTAAGCCAGGTAAGTATTATTCCTTGAAAAACAGAGGACCAGAAGGAAATCTTAGCATTTGTGATATCATGACTGAGCCGAAGGACAGTAAACCAAGGGAAATAAGGCAGGCTGAGAAAGACAAAAGCGCCCTACACTTACTTTGGTGAGCAATTTGAAACGGTTGAGTAGTAGGAAACAGACTGACGAAAATTAGGGAGACTGAAGAGAGGGAGAAGAGATGGGACAATTCTGGTCATGCAGTACAAAATTTCTAACAGAAAGGGAATAATAATAACTTGGGGCCTTATGTACAGCAAGGTGACTCTAGTCAATATAGTATGTTTTGTGTGTGTAAGTAACAAAGGAAATTTCAAATGTCTACTTATAAGGAAGTGGTGAGTCAGTAGCACGTTGCTTATCTCTTTGTTAATTTCGCATATGAAAACATCACACTGTACCCCATAACATATATAATTATGATTTACTGATGAAAATTTAAAAAATATTTATTCCTCATTTTAAGAGAGAGTCAGAGCTATGGTTTTATTCTTCATAAAAGCAGAGGCATTTCTGGAAGTGCTTGCATTATACCTTAGAGAGAGAGAGCAGAGCATTCCGGAAGTCTCCAGATGTGTCTGCAGTGATATCTTTGGCCAAGTCTCTCTTTAGTTCTGAGAAATAAGGAAGAAAACGTATTTTAATTAAACTCTTGAAAAATATGATGTCAGTAATAGAATATCAATATGTAACCATCCATATTAGCTTAGAACTTATAGTAGTACAATATTCAATTCATAGGACATATTTAAAATATATATAAAATATGGAATGTATTTAATAATATTTCCTCATTTTATAGAAATAGAAAAGTCAGAGCAGGTAGAACATTATAACGTAAAATTTACTTTGTACAGGCAACAGAAGTATTTGAATAATGCTGGAGTTCAAAATTCACATTATCAAGCTTTGCCAAGAAGAAAAAGTTGCTTATTTGTAAATCATCAAATCGTGAATTTAGTATGCCAAACTCTTATCGGTAGCATCAATACAAAGCTATTTAAAAAGATAACATAGAAATATTTTTTTTCAAATTTAAATTGATTATGCCCACTTTTTATTGTGACTGACAAATGGATCTAAAATAAACATTGGTAAAGACACAGAAATCACAGAATATGAAGTTAAAAGTTTTCTTGCTTTGATTCCTTTGTTAAATAGCTGTGAAAGTACTATGAAAGAATTGTACTCTCAGCGCTTGAAGCCACATTTCAGTTTGGGAAAACAGGAAAGCCAAAAGCTCAGAGGAGCTAGAAAAGTCAAAATAGCATCAGGCATGTTGACACATATGTGTGATCTTGTAATCCTAGCACTCTGGGAGGCTGAGGCAGGAGGATCAAAGTCAAATCTAGCCTAGGCAATTTGGTGACTTGTTGAGACCTGTCTCAGAATTAAAAAAAAAAAAAAGGTTGGGGACATAGCTGAGTATGTGAAGACCCTGGATTTAATCACCAGCACAGAAGGAAGGAAGAAAGAAGGAAGGGAGGCAGAGAGCGAGGGAGGAAGGAAGGAAGGTAGCAAGGAGGGAGGAAAAACAGAAAAACAAACAACTTGCACATATCTTTTTTCCAGCATTGAGACTTGTCATTTGTCATTTAGATTAGCTGTTTCACTGAATCTATAAAATGACATACACCTGATCTTTCATGCCCTTGAACGCAACTGGAGATAAAGGAGATTCGCTCATTGATGCAGTGCTAGTAGTCCACAGTGTCCATCAAGGGAAACTACCTACCTGTTTACTTTTCAAGGACAAGATGGGGAATATGTTTTGTTTGGAGATGGCTTTAAGTTACATAACTACAATTTAGTAACTACAATACGCTCCACAAAAAAGAATAGTGAAACACTGTGGTGAAACAAATCTCAAAGTAGCAGAACATGCCCTTAGGAATCTCCTCAAGCTCAGAGCCATGAATCAAGCTTCCATGTTAACACCTATGCATTAATTTTGGGTGCAGCTTTTCCACGAAAGACATGGACTGCTCCATCATCATGTTAGCAAGCCGTGTGCTGCCCAGGAGCAGTGTGTGCAGTCAGCAAACGTTGGCCGGCAGGAGAGAAGCATTTGGATACTCGGACTTTCCGAAGTTCCTCTGAGGAGCACACACTTAAGTCTCAGGAAAGTGCATTAGACATCCTTTCCAGTTAAGGTTTTGTATTGTTAGACATCACAGCTTACCATCCTTGTAGACTCTATTAATTTCTCGGATTTCTCTATTCTTTCTTGACACCAAAATTTCAATGAGGGTGTCTTCATCAGTTCCAAGACCCTGAATTAAAGGAAAAGGAAAGAAAGGATATGTAGGAAAAAAAAATTATTCAAAAGGATCAATTAGTTTTTACATCACAAAATGTATTGAATTTGCCACTTGGTAAATTTTGCCCAAAATATTTAATAACTACAGTAAACTCTATTTATGATATTGATCAAAAGCAAAATATGCAGCTAATTTGGGGTAGAGGTATTGAACAGATATTTTACTCACACAGGGACATTATTGATTCATTTCTTGAAATTAATGTATTAACTCATTAAATGCTCACTAATGGAAAAGCAGTATAGTAGATGTTAAAGACAAAACAGAATATGCAAGAATGCATACGGACTCGCAGACTTTGTACACTGTGCTGGCACAGGGGTTGGCCGAAGTAGGTGGGTTACCTTCATGGCAGCACGGAGCTCATCTGCATCGAACTGGGCAGGAGTTTTCAGCAGAGCTAGAACCACTTCCTCCAGATGGCCTGTGAGGGCTTTCTTCAGAGCTTCATCCAGTGGCTGTTAACAAAACAAAAAAGCTTAGAACTAGGGTTTCTAATGTCTTCATTTAGGCAACAGCAGGGTGGTACCTGGTCTTAGGTCATTTTAGGACAGGCCCCCAAGGTCCCTAATTGTTCAGAACACCTTTCTAAAGCACACTAGATATTAGGAATGCCAACCTCACATTTTAATTAAAGTACATTTACTGAGTCCTTTAGTCACTTCTTGCATGAAAGGATGCTCAATATTTTTTACAGAAACAAAGTTATGTGTCAACAGGAACCATAGTAAGAATAATGCAAATAGGGCATTTTCATTTTTCTACGCTTTGAGGTTTTCCATTGCTCAAGTAAGCATTATAATCAATAGTTGACATTTTGCAGTTTTCTTTTCTTTCATTACTATTATTATTATTATTATTATTATTATTATTATTATTATTATTATTATTATTATCATTGGTATTGGGTATTGAATTCAGGACTTTACCCTTGCCAGGCAGACACTTAAGCCACTGAGCTGTCTCCCCAGCCTCTATGGTTTTCTAATAGAACTGATTAAAAAAAATCCTGCCTATATTTCCATATGATATAAAGTTTTCTTCTAAAGGAGAGTTGCATATGAGTTTTTTTTTTTTTTTTATTTCAGTGTTGCAGCTCACTTTGAATTTTAGCAGAAGTTACAATTTAGTGAAATCATATGTATGGCTTATGGTAGTTTTGATGGTTGTTAGGTTAAAACTGATGACCTGTCTCCAACACAAGACATCACATCTGGTAGGAAGCCACGTCACGATGAGGGGGGCATGAAGCCAGGAAATTCATTGGAATTGATCCAGTAGGAACACAGCGGATAAGCGCTGCTTGTCTGACATGTAAGGGGACCATAACGGCTACCAACAGGAAGACCGAGACAAATGTGCCTCGGAATCCACGTTGCTGCACAAATTCGAGCCCAGTCCACTGTCTACTTTGCCCATTGCAACCCACCTTCCCTTTTTCCTGGAGGTAGGCTGCTTTGATCTGTTGACGCTGGGCGTTGTTTCTCTTCGTCAGAATGTCAATGATGGTTGCTTCATCCACACCTAGAAACAGAGAGTCCCCAGGTGTTAAACTCAATTTACTAGACACCAAATTGTTCCTTTTCAAGATATTACAGGGAAGCCCTTACTCTACTGAGCCATCTCCCAGCCCCCTTTTCAAGATATTACAAATGGGAGTCTTAACTAACCAAAAAGTACAAATTATATCAGACTAGGAGTCAAACACTATACTTCTTAGCAACTTGCAAGTCTTATAATGACAATTATTCATTTGAATGAGAAATGAAAAACTAATAAATTGCTCCTAGACCTAGCTGTTAAAGCATCTGATCCTACTTCAAATCCTAAATTAATCAACTGTGTTGATTCTAAATTTTAATTTTTTTTTTTTTTTATCTTTTTTGAGACAGGGCCTCACTATGCAGTTCAGGCTGGCCTTAAGCTCACTTTGTAGCTCAGGCTGGTCTCGAACTCACAACAATCCTCCTGCCTCAGCCTCCCAAGTGCTGGGATTACAGGCATGCACCACCACGCCCGACTGATACTAAATTTTGATACTGAGTTTCTAAGAGTAAACTTGTAAAGATAATAGTCATTGTGGTATGCTCTGTGGATTTGACCATAAGTTTCAAAATACTAAGAAGGAAATGTATCTTCATTTGACAGAGCTAGCATCAGAATGAAAGTTTCTTGCCATTGTTTCTGTTTTTTGGTTTTTTTTTTTTTTTTTTTTTTTTTTCTGGGGAGACCAGGGATTGAACTCAGGCACTTGCGCTTGCCAGGGAAGTGCTGATTCTTCTGAGCCATCTCCCCAGCCCCCCCTATCTGTTTTCTGATAATTATTCACAAAGCTTCTCTGAAAGGTCCAAGATAGAGCTGTTTTCAGGGAACATACTCACCTTTTACTGTTATGGCTTTGTGCAAAGCCTCAACATCAGAGGAAGGATTAAAGCCAGGGTAAGGGCTCACGGCTGACCCAGGACCACCTTTGGAGGCTTTCACAGTTTGCTATGGAGCAGAGATTTACATATTAACATTCATTCACTTAAAGTAGTTTCAAATTTTAATACTGTATCTATTTCACTTTATTGTCATTCCACTTACAACATATTCCTGTTCTTGATTGTCAATGAAATAGGCCTGCTTGAGGAATTCTGATACCATTGCCATTTTGAAGCAGTATCTAGAAAGAAAATAGCACATGTTTTTAGAAAACAAGCCACCCAAAACACTTCTCCTCCTTA
The DNA here is from genome assembly GCA_004027165.1 of Ctenomys sociabilis. Classification (NCBI taxonomy): domain Eukaryota; kingdom Metazoa; phylum Chordata; class Mammalia; order Rodentia; family Ctenomyidae; genus Ctenomys; species Ctenomys sociabilis. The sequence continues at coordinate 165,462 of PVKA01000760.1, read as the reverse complement.
GACACATATAACATAGTGTCATTGAATAATCTTGTCTTCTCTTATTAGGATTAAATTTAATTTAGGAACATAAAGAAATGTGCAGTATAAGCATTTTTTAAAAATGATCATATGCTTCAAAAGATGTCTTTAACCAGCAAGTAGAGTTAGCCCTGAGCTCCAGGCATCAAATGGCTGCCACAAGTGCCTGCTTGCTAAAGAGGTGGTTCACTTCCGGTGCTCGATCCACAAACCAGTCACACTGAGATACTATCCTTCCCCTCATGGAACCTAGAGCTAGGGTGTTCTCTGCCAGAAAAACCACAAAGGCTACGAAACCTCTTAGAGGAAGTGTTGGCTGGGCAAAGTCTCTCTTGAAATGAGTCAAAATTAATGGAGTAGAAGCAGAAAGAGAATAAAACAGAGAGAAGATTGTCACTCTTAAGAACTGAAAAACAAAGGTTGCTGGAGCAAGAAGTACTAACAGCAGCTAGAGCAAAGATGTCTAAAGGCATGCCCAAAGCTTTGGAAAGAGTTGATAGAAAGCAACCTGACTCTAATTGTATCTTGGAAAAATCATTCACCCTACTTCATGTGGACTGGCTAAGAGATACATAAAATAAAGATTAGAGGCCACTTAGTAGGCCATTAGAGAATCTATGTGTGGTTAAGCAGGGCCTGTAGAAAATGAATGCCCAGAGAGCAACTGTAATGTTAACATTTATAAAATAAAATAAGATGGGACAATCTACAGGAGTGAGTGGACCCAAAATAATCCATTTATTTTTTTCCCAAAAACCCCAGTTTCTTTCATCCAGTTCTTTATATAAAACAATTTTAATACATGGAGTAATCGACATTTCATATTTCCTCCCATCTGAGCTGTGTAAACACCACATTTTCTCTCAGATGCAAATACCAGGAAAAGGGTTCTTTTATGCACGGTTTTGTTTGAACAAAGAGTTGGTGAAATTGTAACATACATGACTTTGACAAAGTCTATCTTAAAGGAAGTTTCTTGGATAGCTCTTGTGCTTTTTTGCAGTAATATTTGTTTAGTGGAATATGTATTTTTAAAAATATGAACTATGTTAAAATTTAATGAGTTCCATGTCTTGCCTACACACAGCCATCAGTGACCTTGTTTTCCAGAGCTGCGTTGTTAGATGATCATGCAGAAGGTCCCTACTAAGCTCTCTCTCCACACCCTATTGCTTTACCCCTCTAGAGGCTGCTATGAGGAATACTTGCAATTGAAGTTAGAAAGTCAATCTGTCATTGTAAACTCATGACACGAAGCTAAATGACTCATGAGAAGTAAGATTCATAAGCTAGTAGTACTTAAGGGCAAGTTCAGACAAAGCATCAGCCCATGCCTGCTGACAAATGGCTGCAGTTCCAAGTAATGAGATTAAATACCTGAGGGAAAGACTTTGCAAAGCAGGAACAGCCTCCATAGAATTGTCCTGCACTGTGCCAATTATTTTGTCACCTGTGTGAATTACCAATATACTTTGCATTCTTTTAATATACTCTCTTGTCCCCAGCAATCAATACATTCTAAGTTGTTTCCTAAGGTAAAGTCATGCTGTGCAACTTTGCACAAGATTTTACCTCTTGTTACAACCTAATCTGGTGCAATCATTGTTGCCACATGGAATTACATGTTTGAGCTGCTTACTTGGCACATCCAAAGCTTTAAAGCATTTCTAGCAAAGATTCACATCTGTGAAATTTCCGTCTTCATCACCTCATCTCAGCTTTTAATAAAGGAAGATCCCCAAAATGAATGATACGATTGGTCACTTGGCAAAAAGCAAAACAAAAAAACTTTTCCACCTCTCATAACACATGTTTATTCTGTTCTTTTGCATTAGAAAAGAAAAACTTCAAAAGAGCAAAGAAAATACTAAAGGTATTTTCAAATACAGATGAAAGTGAGTCTGACAACTTCACAATGAAATTTTGAAAAATGCAATACTTCATTATGTCTTTCATTTTTAAAAATAATTGCAAAATGTGCTGATATCTTTTTTTTCAAGTGAAAACCTAAGGAAATAATGACATTGTTATATTAGTTACATAACATAAAGTGACAGAGGTGAGGGTTTTGTGTAATTGATTTGATACGAGAAAGTGTTTTTAGAGGAGGCTGCTCTGAGAGTTAGGTGTTCTGTGTTCCTATATTCTAGTCTGAATATTATGGACAACCTACAAGGACAGTCTAGAAAAGAGGAGCATTTGGAATAGAAGCATTTTCAGGAAGGCTAAAAGTGAAAAATGGAACCTGAAGTCAGCCAAAGAACATCTCCTGGGCCTGAAGACACCAGGTTCATGGCAGGAAATAAGCAATTGCTCTAAGGAAACAGATCTTAACATGCCTTGCTCTTATTTCCCAAAGTCAGTTGCACAGACTGAGAGAAAATTTGCCCAATTTACAAATACCACAGCAAGTAATAATCTGGCCAACTTTTGTTGCAAAAGCACATTGTATGAAAGTCAGAGTAATTCTGGGAGTTTTCCCTTTTTTCTGTCCTTTGACTGTAAAACTTAAAACTTGTTCTACCAGTAGAATTTGAAAATCCTATATTGCTATCTCATTTTAGCTCAATAAATATGTTAATTAGCAACCAGGAACTCTGGAGCCAAATTTATTTCCATGAGTACTATCAACACATTTTAAGATGAAATGAAACCTTTCTGCATAGACTTTTCTGTATAGGTCTATGAAGAGGATCTTATTCTGTATTTCTTTCAAATAATCATCTTTTTTTTGTGAACACAAGCTTAGCGCTAATCTAAGTTTATCTGTGAGCAAAATGTATAGCTTTCTGAAATTAACAATTTTATGCATTCATGTGTCCCAAGAGAGAACTCCCTTTCTTTTTCTGTCATTCCAGTCTCAATAAAAGACTGCTTCTAGAATACAGGTCAGAGGAAACTGAGTACTTTTCACATAGCTTCTGGGTTGCAAGGGCTATGGCACAATATTAATTGCATAACTCACAAAAAAGCAAAATGATAGAGTGGAACATTTCATAGGAGGTGAAAGAAATATGCCTAGAGGAGATATATATGTGTGTGTGTGTGTGCAAAGACTATCAGAGTTCTATGACAGTAGAAGCAAGTAACCTGTGTTTGGAACAAAAACATCATCACATCATCATTATTGATCTAGGAAATACAGTGTCAGTCTCAGGAAGTTTTCCAGTTCCCCATGGCAAGAATGATGACATCAGCCCAGGCCTTCTGATTCCAGACTGTTAATTCTTCAAATTAACAAACAGACAGACAATGGCAAGGCCAGTATTATCCTTAATCACACCCCTGAGAGTCAACCTCATCAGCAGTGAACACTTGGGGACTGTGGTAGGCTTCACTCCAGTCCGAGGCGGTTACTTTTGCCTTGTGCATAGCTTTTCCATGAACATATATTTCACCAGTGGACCTCACACATACACTCTGAAAGAAGCCAGTTAGACTATACGTGTCGTGACTCTCAACAAATACTAAAGGTTGGCACATGCTTGCTTTGCTTCTGGTTTTTGGATAGGGAATTCCTTTCTCTTGAATATTCTTTCTTCCTGAACAATCATTTCCTTTTGCCTAACTGTTGCTACTAAATGAAGACCCATTACATCTTCCAGAAAGCCTGAATCGGTCCTGAGCACTGGACTGGCCCCTCGATCCTGTATTATCATGTTCAGTTGACTTGGTATATTCCCAGAAGGCTTTCATGAGCAAAGGTGCTATCCACCAAGCACTTATAAGGCCAAGTACTTGGTACTGTCTGCCCATAAGTCTTAAATCAATAGGCATCTTCACTAGTATTTTAGGAAACAATTGCATTAAGGGAAGAAAGTTCTTGCAACAACGGGATATAAACATAATGCTGAGGTCCGCTGGATTTCTCTTCGCTTCCCTGACAGTCTGACCTCAAAAAAACAGAAAGCTTCTCTAGATGGCCTTCATTTATGAAATAAGAAAATTAGAATAATTTTCCATTGTTAGTCTGAAGTGACAATATTAAATGCTACCTCAAGTACATGGTGACGGAGAAAATTAACTGATGAATGAGGGCATTATGCAAATTGGCTTTGTTTTGATTTCCCCAATAAAATCCATCAACTTTAAAGGAAAAGGAAATAGTTTACTTCAAAAGCTGTTTGTAGTTTGTCATTAAGAGGCAACAGGCTCATTAGTCTTGCTCTGAGTTTAAACACAGGACAAGTTAATGGGCCTAGGATAATTAAGCACAATCAGTTTAGATAGTCATTATATACAGAAATCAGTCTTCGCAGATGTTTTGATTGAAAAAGTACTTAATAAGCATGAAACTATAGCTGGTTCCTTAATAATGTTGTTCTTATTTTGTCAACATCAGTCATATGTTGGAAACCCGCCAGATGTGGCTAAGCCGAGAGCTAGCTAGTAATAACTTCCGGAGAAGAGACCATTTCAGCTCAATGACACCAACATTTTGCCACATTTGAGTCAGTTGCAAAATGCCTTCTTCCATAGATCACAAGATACATCCATGTGGATGGAGAGGAACACTGTTTCTTCAAAGTTCAAGCTCCATTTTAGGCATAATCAAGACAAGAAAAAGTTTCTCTGTCTTAGTTAGCCACTATCACAAATTAGAAACCAAGGCATTTAACTAGCATTTGAAATAGGAAAGAAAAAAAAAATTACTTGAAGGAACATTTTTATTAGGCAGTAGCCAAGTATCTAACTGCAATTCATAATCTTTCACTTTTGCAAATATGTGTAAAACCACTGAAACTCTCAGGTATACTTTTTCTTTAAGAATTTATGTGATCATTAGCTCAGTCAACAACCAAGATGCTATTAGGTAGAATAGGTTTGCATGGAGCACTTTGTCTGACATCACCCAGGAAATGTTTCCTTTCTCCTTAGGTTTTCAAACCAGCACTGGAAAAGCTGGTCTATGACACAGATTACAGGAAAAAGAGTGCAGCCACACCCTGTTTAACTGAAATGAGTACTAAATGAACCTTCTTAACTTGTGTGAGTAAACATAACATTAATTTTAAAAACGTTAATTACAAAGGCCACAATTGCCACACTGAGATCTGAATCTATTTAGCTTTCCTTACAAAAGCAGAAAATAAATTACAGAAGTGCTGCTATTGTGTAGTTCCTTGCAACATACCTTTACCAGTTTTGTTTTTCTGGACCCCTACAGGCAGGCAAAGACTGATTTCCTTGTAAGATAAAAGCACGCATTCCATGGTGGGGGAAGGAAAAAGCACATTCTTTAAAAGTTTCAGAGGTTAAGCACATTTTTTCCGTCTTTGCCATGGTAACTGAACAGCAAAATAAAGTTATATTTACCATACCTTATAAATCACATTTTTAACAAGTAAAATAAAACATTGTAGTTTTTAATTCTTAAAATATGGGTTTTCAAAGTACATTAAATACAAGTAGCCATAAATCCTGTAAAAGCAGTAACACTAAACAGTCACGAAACTCCAAGTAAACCACAAAGCAAATCCAAAGCAATTTTTACTTGTGTATGAAAAGTTTTCAGAGCAGCAGAAACTCCCTGAAAAGAAATCCAAGGCTTACCCTTTTTTCTACCTTCTTCCAAAGAACTCGAGAGAGTGGCTCTTCCTGGCTCTTTCAGTCGACCTGGGAGGCTCTGGACTGATTTTATAGGGTTTGAACAGAGGCCACGCCTAGCAACCAGAAGTTAGTAATAGGCTGTCGTTTGTTTGAAGTACAAGGCTCAGCCTTGTCCAAAAGCAAAACGAGACAAGTCTTGCAAAACTACTAAATCGGTCAGCTGATAGTATAAGGGGAAAGAAAAGTGGATGGGCAGATTGTTGCCCTCTTTCTTTTATACCCCACTTGTCCGGGAGCAGAATGCAGCAGAGTTCCAGGTATGTGATGCTATCAGCCCTAATCCTAACAGTTACTGATGCACCTCTCCAAGTAAGTAGAATAAAATGCATAGTGATTTGAAGAATTAAAAGAAAAGGAAAATACTAAAATTTGCATCTCATTCCATTGCTCACTACTGGTAATTTTCTGGTTCTATTTCATTTCCCTGCTACTATTTATAAGGGAGTATTATGCCCAGGGCTGCCTGTTTACTAGTTTTTGTGACAATTGTATCAAATATATAAAAAAAGAAAATAATTATGTGGTGTGCTCAAAATACACCGCTGAATATTTAAAGAACACACTGCCATTCGTTTCTCTCACAACATCTCCCTGGCCTCAGACACACACAGTCCAAGTTCTCGCCATTCTCTGAAGCAGCTATGGACATTTGCCCTTCCGTGTGTCTTTCATTGCAGCCGTTGCTACCCGGATTTCCTGAAACTGATTCAAAACGTTTATGGCAATTTGTGTGAAATAAAAACTTCATGGAGTTTCCTCATCCACTTTATTCATCAGACCCGGGGCTTGTGTTCTCTGAGTCTTTCCCAATGTCAAAAAGAGCTTGAAAGATAAGCTGTCGCGTTGGCTCAGCACGGGCAGACACCGTGACAGTTCCAGTGAGCACGGTCCATCACAGAGGAGGACTTCTAGAGCTGCTTCACAACGTGGCAAGATACTCAGTCCTTTTGTAAAAGTTGTACCTCCACGTTTCCTTATCTATCTTTTGCTGTGCTTTTAACTTCAATGTGAGGAGTTGGGCAGATAGCTTGGAGATCTAAGTTCCAGTTTGGCAAGCCCAAGGGTTCCATTCCTGGTACCGAACGCCATTTGGATATGGCCCCGGGACCCCAGGCTCACCACTCAGGCTACCGAAACTGGGCATGGTGGCCCACACCCATAATCCCAGCACTGGGGAGACTGAGACAGGAGGCTCACTACGAGTCTGAGCTGCGTAGCGAAACTCTGGAGCAAATAAATAAATACATACATATATAATTATATTTCTTTTGGCTTTCTCAGACAAGGGAAACCATGTGATATTTGAGCTTCTGTGTGTGACTTACTTCACTTGGTAGGTAGTGGAGGGAATTAAAAAAAGATTTAGGTGAGATATGTACATATAACAACTCCCCACAGTGAATGTAATTACTGTGTATTGCGTACATGTACTAATAAACAAAACACTTAAAAAATACAAATAGAAAATTATAAAAATGATGGTGAAAGTTTGTCCCACACCACAGGAACATTCTGAGAGAGATTAATGGTCATATACCTTTTGTCAAAATAAATATGAAAAATAAGATTCGGGGCTGGGGAGAGGGCTCTGTGGAATAAGTGCTTCCGTGGCAAGTTCAAAGGCCTGAGTTTAATCCCTGGTTCTGACAAAAACAAAATAAATAAAAAATAAGATTCTCTGAAGTTTTTAATCACAGTGCATATATTTATAAGCTTTGATATTATGCTGTTTAATATTTTTCTGTTTATACTTCACAAGCATTTCTTTTTACCTTCAGAATGAAAAATTTTGTATCTGCATGTAAATAACAAATACAAAACATAAATAACAAGATTGATTCACACCTTTGAGCAAAGTTAGCACAAAAATTTGATCAGTGGGATTATTATTGATCACTTTGATGACTTAATCATTGCTTTCAATAAAATCATGGATGTTAGAGAAGGGCTGTCTACAATAATTTTTAATAAAGAAGTTGTATAGAAACTTTGATACAAATAGGTGCTTGACATTTTAGAGTAGTTGAACAATTAAACAAGGAACTAGAACAAAATTTTGAAATGATTAATAGAGGAGCAGCTATCACAGAACAGGTATTCTAAGAAATTTCCCACTTAAGGTAAGGAAGTACCGGAAGTGATTCATTCTTACTCTTGATGAAACGTTGCAAAATAGTACATGATGTTTACAATGAACTATGAAGAAGTGTCATCTGTCTTATTCCATTCTGCCTCTATTTATTCTAGAGGTTTGGCAATTCTCCTCTGCTCTTCACAGATATCTCAGGTAATTATGTGTCCATCAAACATAATTCAATCAAAATATCTTTATAAAGCAGACAAACATTTGTAACACATTCTATACTTTCAGTGTTCCTTTCAAAGAAACCAGTACATCTTGCAGTAGGATGATCATCTAATCTGAATATTGAAAATATCTGTCTGTACTTTTAGCACTTGTCTCATGCAGGGGCTAAAAATAAATATCAAAATTATCTACTAATTAATTTGATTGACATCATTGCAAATTGATCTTAACAGATGTAGATTAGGATCCTAATATGGTACTTACGTTGTCAGCTGAGAGGGGAAAAGATAGTTTGTACAACTCTGGTTTGTTTTCATTGGTTTTCTCTTTGTATTGATATTCCTAACTTTGGCAATGGGACTGTAGGAACACATCTAACACTCCGTGAAATGAAGTCTTTCAAATAATAAAATAAAAGACAGCTACTCACAAGAAATATATAATTCTTTTTTGTTTGTTTTTTTATCCTTTTGATTCCAGTAGCATGAGTTAAGCAGAACTGCTTTATGTATGTAGACTTGAATGCTTTGGTGGACCTATAATAACAATGAGAAACCCCAAACTTGGGGTATATTTAAGAAAACAGTTGAAGGAACAGTTTTCCAAGTCAATTTCCAGCTGTAACTAACAGGCAAGGGGAAGTCCCAACCATAAAAAGATAAGGTCAGTCTCACAGGAATGTTGCTGTGAAAAGTACATTCGGATCCCCATCTCCCTCACGCACACCACAAGAGTGCCGAGTGGTTTTGTAGACGCTGAGGAATGTTTGTGTATGCTCTCCTTAACATCCAAGAGAGAGGCACGGGTTAAAGGCAGTGTGGGAGAGGAGGACGGGCTACATCCCAGCGCTCAGGGAAGTGACTCACCCAGCGCTGCTTCTAGAAAAGGGTGATTCATCAGCTCCGCCTGCTTTATAGAAAGCACACAGAGAAAAGGAAGGGGAGAGAAGGAAGACAGTTATAAGCGACCATTCTCTGTCACATTTCCACAGCATGCTTATTTCTACTCCTTTAGTGTAAGAACCTGATTTAAAAGCAGAACAATGAAACAACATATAGAGGCTATCTATCACATGTACCATGGAATAAAAGGATCAAGAATCCTGTAAGGCTCTAACAGAATGCATGATTTTAGTGAAGTGTCCTGCGTGCTTTTGCTGTTGACCTCTGTCTGGCCATTTTTGCTCACATGGAGGACAGGTTCACTGAGAGTCTTAAAGTGCAGCCGCAGCTGGGATGCCCAGATCTCCCCACAGCTTCCATGCACGCTCACACCCACTGTCCATAGCCAATGAAAATCATGGTTTTCATTTGTAAGAAGAGCTAATTGTGTTCATGGGGCCGGCGAGACAGCTTGGTGGACTAAAGCGGCTTCTCAGGCAATCTTAGGCAAGCACAGGGACTGGAGTTGGATCCCACAGGCCACTCCAGACCAGCCCCCAAGGTGAGCTGAGTTGGCCACAAAGTCCGGGCATGATGGCACATGCTTGTAATCCCAGCCATGGGGAGGCTGAAGCAGGAGGATCCCTATGAATCCAAGTTGCATAGTGAGCAACAACCTGCAGCAACCAAATACATTTAAAAAAATAATAACCAAATACATTTAAAAAATAGCACACAATCTTATGTTGTAGGGTCATTATTATCATCACTCTTACTCATTAGTGATGGTTGTCATCATAGAAATACAGAAACTTTTTTAAATCAAATTTTACTCTCTCAAGCTCTGAAGTATTTCTATGGATAGCCTGGCCACAAAGGGGTAATTTTGCTGGATCTCACTTCAGAAAAACAGAAAAGACAAAATTACCTATGTATGAACAAATTCAGGAAAGAAAATTCATTTCCTTACATATACTTGTTGTAGAAATTTGCTATTTCTTCACATATCTGACCAATGGCCTACTGGGTGATAGCTAATTAACTCTGATAAGTTGTCTTTCCATTCCTGAAAGTGATAGCAGTCGTGGTGTCATGACGTAGTAATACAGTTCAGTTTTACTTTGCACTTCTCCAGTGACTGATGAGGGCGGCCTCCTTTTTAAAGGTATATTGATTATTAGATGTGTTCTTTCTAGAACTGCCAGCAGGAGTTTTTAGACCATGTTCCTGTGGAATATGCAGTTTATTATTTTATTAGAGTTACTTGTTCATACTAGTAGCTTTATCCAATCGTCATGAGCAGCCAAAATTTATTTATAGTTTTTAAAATTGGGTATTAATTATAGTTGGCAGGAAGGTGATTTCGTAGTGCTGGTGGTGTCCTGGCCTGTAACACAGGTGCTATTTCAGTGAGCGCCCCCATTTTGTGGCAGTCTTCCAACTTGCAGAATTAGGTTTTTTCACCTTACTTTCTGTGTTTCATCCTTCAACATTGTTGATGTTAAAAGAAAAAGAAAAAAGCACAATGCTGCAAGGTAGATATTATCCAGTAGAAATTTATTTCTCCTATATCTATTTTTATGTCTTCTACTTATAGCGGGCACTGATGATTTTCGATTTTGCATGATTTCTTTTTAATTAAATTTCCTTGTACATCCCCCCAGGTGCATCTGGACAGATCTGAAGCCATGCCTGCACTGGGGCCCAGAAGGCCAAGCGCTGTGGGTGAGGTACAGCCCAGGTGAATCTGCTCAGACGTCTTCATGCAGCTGTCCCATGTGGGACAGCAGCCTCTGACACCAGCTGCCTGGTTCCAAGGCCTTAAAGTGGGTCCCACTGCTGAGCTGGTCTTTGGCAACTTAGGGCCCCCTCCTCCAGGAACAAGGTCTGGCTCTTCACAAGTACATTAAATTTTCTCAAAATCTTATATAGTCAGTTACTCAAATAAGGGGAAAAATGCTGACTATTCATACCAAATTTATCAGTCTTCTCAGTGTGGAAGTGATGAGGGCAATTTTAATTTGATATATAACGAGAAATATCTTTTTAAATTTCTAACTGAATGTCGTTACTGCAAGAGCCACCAAATAAAAACTACAAACAGGATTGTGCTGAGATCTTATCTGTTTGTCTCTGTCAATTTCTCTTAGTACAATAAACTGAGAGAAGATAAACCAAATTTGATGGTGTCTTATGATTTATTACTGGTGGCAGAAAATGTCATTAAAAGACTTGTCAGTTTAATTGTATGTCTATAGGCAGAATCCTGCAAAATTAAATAATTTTGTCTTTTTTGTGTCTTTTTTATGACTGAATATGCCCTTCTCATTCGTTCCTGCACTGTAACAAAGACAGAAAATGAGAAGCACTAGACTCACTATTTGACAAATTTTATTCAGATAAATTTGCAGAACATTTTGGAGGAGGAAAACAAAGTCGAGTGTTAGGGTCAAGTGGCTAAGCTGCTGTTTATGTCAAGGCAAGCAAAGCATTGTTTAAATCCAAACTTGTGAAATTTCCGACGTCATCCTGATTGTGCCGCATATTTGGTACAAAAGCAGTAATCTGTGCCTTCAGAGCGATTTTATTCTTTTAGCACTTCCAACCAAAATGTTTTTCTTTAAGTAGGACAGTTTCAATAATTAATACTTTGCATATTGTTGTCTTTGTAGTGGTTATCCATAGTACAAGATGCAGACATGATATCCTGCCTGAACACTACTAGTACAAATCTTTCTTCTCACTGAATTAAGAAAAAGTAGCTATCTATCCTAACTATTTTGTATATACAGATACAAAATGATCCTTCATTTATATCCCCTTTCCCTGTTTAGTTTTGTCAGAAATGAGTATTCCATTGCCTTTTAAATATTGTAGGTAAGTGAATTCAGCAAAATAATCCAATATATTCCACTAGTCCATAATAGTAGCAGGACTGTCAATGTCAGAAGTTGTTGACTTGAGCCTTTTATAGCTGAGCATATTAATAGTTTTGATGAGAAAAAATGCATAAATTCATAGTATGAATTTCTGCATTAGATTTGTTTCATTTTGTTTAACAAACACTATATAAGATTATATGTCATATGTTTATCAATCAGAAATTTCTATGTTTAGTATGGTTGGGAAAGCTAGAGTAAAGAACAGTTATCTGAAGGGCAATAGGAAATAAAAAATGAAATATTAGTAAAACAAGTATATTTATTCAAAAACCCAACTGTCAACTCTCATGCACTGCCAGGAAGCACATAAAGGGGCCCGGATGGTTTGAAAGACAATTTGGCAATTTCTGTCAAAGTTAAAAATAGTCCGGCTATTTAAAGGAACAATTTGGTTCCTAGATTTTATTCAAATGAGTTGGGAAACTTGCATACACACAAAAACATCCAAGAATGTTTATAGTAGTTTATTCATAATTATTAAGAAATAGAAGTGACCATCATGATTTTTTTTAAATCATGTCTTTTAAAAGAGGTAAAAGAAGAAGCAAACTATAGTGCAGTCATACAATAGAATATCCTGTAAAGATAAAAGGAAATATCATCAAGCCAGGAAGAAGACATCATGATATGTTTTGTTAAAAGGAGTGAAGTCAGCATAAGTGCTCTGTAGATATGGGTATGTGACTCAATTCTTTGCTTCCTGAAAAAGGCAACTATGGTGTGAAAAGTCAGTGGTCAGTAAGGGGCTAGTGCAGGATACAGGAACATAGGGGCACACAGGGTTGTCTGGGAAGAGCCCTACTCCATGGGCACTAGGATGGCATAAACATGCATTATGAATGCGACAAAACTCATAGAACTGTACATCACGGAGAGCAAGCACTCATATAACCTGGAACTACTGCTTAACAGTAATATATACCAGTGTTGTTCCACAAATGTAATTAATGCTCAACGCCATCAAAATATTAATAAGAGGAGAAATACCAAAATATCAGAGGAAAACGGAGTGTCTGAGTGTTCTGTACTTATTACTCAATTTTTCTATAATACTAACATTTATTCAAAAGTTAAAGTCTATTAATAAATAAAAGGAAATTCATTTAACAAGATTCCTATATAAAATCCCTAATACAATCTCTCAAAAGTCATTATGGAATCCAATCCTCCAAAACAGGTCATATGTATTGTACAGTACAGCGAGTCTTCTCATAATCACTGTAAAATCTTTGAGTTCAGGGCATGAGCAAGAGGTTTGCATCTCCAAATGCAGAAACATGTTTTTCTATTTTAGTTTTTTTTTCATAATTTGAAAAGCAATTTAAAATAATTTTAGCTATAATAATTTTTAAAACACTGAATTCTCATATCTCACACTGTGAATAATATGGATCTAAGTTCAAAATTGTAGTTATATATTGGAATTATTTTATGGAAATATATAATCTCTGGGTTAAAAGACTGCTATCCAGTGCTGGTACCCTAAACTAAAAGAATTAAGAAATGGAAGCTGAGGAAATAGCTCAGTGCCTAAGCACCTGCCTGGCAAGTGCAAGGACTTGAACTGGATATCTAGTACCACATGCCATGCTGGACCTGGAGCCCCAGGGATGCCAAGCAGGCCGCTAAAACAGGGCATGGTGACACATGCATGTAATCTCAGTGCTGGTAGGCTGAGACAGGAGGATCATGACGTGTCCAGGTTGCATAGTGAGACCCTGTTTCAAATGAAGAAATAAAAATGTAAAAGAAAAGAATTAAGAAATGAAGTTAATATAAAATAACAAAACTTCTCATGCAGAAAAATATAAATAAAATCAGATCTCTGTGAAACACGGTCTTTTTCTTTATAGGAAAGTTGATTATTGAACACTATGGTGTGAAATGAAGGTTGATTATTGAAATGTACCAGGAGTTCCTATGAATTTGGAGGGAAAGAAAAGGAAATGTTTCAAATGACAACAAACACAAGAAAAACATGAATATTCAGAGCTAGAGCCCAAAAGGTCAATAGGAAAGCTGTTTAAATTTACAGTAATGTTAGAAATGCTATTTAAAGAATCAACAGACCATGGATAAACACCCAGCACAGTAAGGATGGACACAGCTTTCGCTGCTGTCTTTCCTGGCAAGGACAACAGCGAAGCATGTCCTCAGGCTGGACAAAGGGACAGATAAGGGCACCCTGGGTTGGGTCTCCAGTGCTGTCAGTGCTTCCTTACACAAAAACAATTACTGACACGCAACACATTTGCAGGCCGCAACACGCAAGGCATCAACCATTGTTAATCTTTTATCCTCCTGCTTTAACACTCTATTGTTTTCATGTCTTTTTTAAATCTTTCTTAAAAATAAAAGTTAAAAAAAAATTACACAGAGAAAAGGATAACTCTGAGGGGTAGAAAGCAGCAAGCCAAGGAAAGTAATCCCTCGCAAGCAAGCACAACAGGAAGCCTGAAGGAAATTCAGAGAGGCTGTTAAGAGAGAGGATTTTTTTTTTTTTTTTTTTAATTTAGGGAAAGGTCTACAGGATGCTCAGGGTCTCACTGTTAGATCGGACTCATTGTGATCCACCTGTTTATAGCCTCCCAAGAGCTGGGATTACAGGGCGTGCCACCACGCCCAGTCTCAGTGCCATCTCAGAGCGCCCATGGCAGGCCAGGGGATCAAACCCTGGTGGTGATGAGCCTTCTTTCAGGTGCTTTATTAGGCCTTGGATTAGGAAATGAAAAGGAAGAGGATGCCCTTCAGTTAAAAGGTGGGTGCAGAGAAAGAAGGAGGTTAGCACAACGCAAGGGATGTGAAATTAAGCAGAGATTACTTTAGACACATTTACGTTTTTGATGGACTGAGGAAACGAAGAGCAACAGTCACAGGTACACAGATTGCTCTGCAGTGTAGTTTAAAAGCTCTCAGAGTAAGGAAACATCGCAGCACACTCGATGGAACAAGTTTTCAGAAGGGTTAGGAGCAGAGAGCTGGCGTTCTTCGGCCTTCACAGATAAGGGGGTCCTGTTCCCCTGAGCCCTCCCACACTCAGCGCCCAGTGCTACAGCAGGACAAATGTCAGCACAGGAGGGATGGAGACTGAGCTGCAGAAACACCAAAGTTGCCAAAGAGCTGAGACGGAAAGAACTAGGAAGAAGACAACCAGCCGCAAGCCAAAGGACTTGCGAGACATCCTTCCCTTCCGCTGCTGACCATGTAAGGTGAACCTGCGCCTGGCAGAGCTGCCAGCCAGGCACTTCTGTGTGTTAGGCATCCAGCCTGAGCAGAACAGAGGGGAGATGCTAGGAGAACGCGCGAGGCAATGGAATGCCAGTGCCGCCCCGCGAGCAGCTCTCCTTCCACGCTACAGAAGCGCAGCTAGAGACTCCTCACCTCCCTGGGTGCAAGTCCTCAAGAGCACGCCAGTGCTGTGCTGCTGATAGATGAAAAGCAAGTTTTATTCACTCATGGAGATCAAAAGAAACATTCTTACACGGTTTTGGATAAAGAAAAAGGTAGCAGCAGACTAAGCCTTTGGCTGATCTTTGTTTCTAGAAGTCCTAAAAAATTGAATATGATAGAGACTTTAAGAGACTTTGCCTCGGCTGTCCAGTTACCCTGGACTGTGACAAGTCGCCTGAGCAACTGATTTTGCTTTCGTGTTGCAAGACAGATAACAGAAATTCAAGAGAAGCCTGTGAAGCTTGAGTTTCACAACATACATCAGTTTTTTCTGCACACAAAATGAAGGCAATGGGCATAAGGGCAACTGTAACAGACAAATCATTCAAAATGCCTTGCAATATGACAGTCGTGCAGGCCTGCCAGAAGGGCCTGCTGTGCAGTATAGAACACTAATTCTCCTAACATTTTTAGATATTGATATTTTTATACATCCATATATGTGGAGGATCACAAAACTGCTGAAAAATGAGCATCAAAACATGAGAAGCCGGGGGGCCCACACTTTTATAACTCTGATCCTCTTTAAACTCAAAGCCAAACATGCAAATTCTAACATTTCCCCTAAATCTGATACATAACCAGAAATCTTTTAGCATGACTAAAAATAAGCAAACTACAAAACAGAAAGAATTCTAAATTCCACATGTGATCACCAGATTTAGAAGAACCCCAAGCAATCCCAATTTAGCTAACAGGTTTTTGCCAGCAATCCACGGCATTAAGCATCCTTAGGCCAGCTCAGAATCTCCTCTGCCCACGTGAAACTGTTGACTTGCACCTGGTTCAGGTTTTGCATTTTTAAAAGGCTGTGGCAGGTGCTAGCAGTACACACACTGCTGTTTGATTTCCATCTGGATGGACAAGAAATCAGTTGCCTGGAGCTGAGGCTTATTTGCTGTAGAAAAGGTAAATTTACTCAAAGAACTCTAGTTGTAAAGAGAATAAAGGCTTACTAGAGTAAAGAGGGGACATGAAAAAAACTCTCTGGGATTATAAATGATGGGTTAGGCAAATATTTTCTGGCATTTGATATTTGCAATATGGAAATGAAATGCAGATCAGAGGAACTGCTCTGTGAGCTTCTTAAATCGCAGTGTCTCCTAAACTTCTTTAAACTAAAACATCTAAGTTACATTTCTATGCAGCTGATGCACCCTAAGTTTAATTTAACTATGAAATATTTTTAACATTCTATATATGAGACTTTGTGGCAAGTGAATACTACTTTTAACCGAGTAATTAAATAATGTCTCTGCTATAAAAAGCACATAAAAAAATCACTAATGATGAAATCATTTTGTGAAGAAACTCGCCTTGCACAAGGAGTTACACAACTTCTCAATATCTAACTGTGGCTGCATGAATGAGGACTTCAAAAATCGCCCTGAGGACAGGGAGAAGGGAAGAGATTTGGGAAAGGATAAGAGAGACATCCAAACCAAAGTAATGGGAACACAGTACCTTTCTTCTCCAGAAATACCCATATATTTATTTAATAGGCATCCCAGCTATAACATGGCAGATTCTTAAAATGGAAATATAAACTCTTGAAAAATAGATGGTTTTTTTCCAAATAATTCATTGTATCTGAAAACGTAGCAGAACCAAGCAGGACTCGTTACACTACCAGTGTCTTGAAGAAGATGTAGCACTTAACTGATTATAGTAAACTTATTTCCCTTGTTGAGCCACAGTAATTTTTATTTGTGCAAGTCTTACAGAGGCTTAGAAAAGACTTGAATACTAACTTCCACAGCAGGAGCCCTCTGGGTAGGACCTCTGTATGTTGAAATCTTTACAAATTTTAAAAACCAGCTCAAAAATCCAGTTTTCTGTAGTATAACTTCATGTCTTCTTAGAAAGATTTGTTGATTCTCTAAAAAGAAATTTGTATCTTTGTTGACTTTTGAATATAAAGTCATTTCAATGGAATTTTTGCTTTATCTGTTTTATCTCACCTCTCTCTGCACTAGAATAACTGTTAATAAGTTGCTTTATAAGTTGCTTTATAATTCATTTTTGTTTATGCACAAACTCTTCACAAGGCTTTGAGCATTGCAGATGGATACACAAAGTAATCAACATTGATTCCCTTATCTAACACAGTGATTAAGCTGCACTCCATAAGTACACATTGCACCTCCAAGAATTGTAAGGAAGCACACATATTTATTTCATTTCATTTTATTTTATGTTATTTTATTGAAGAACAAATAGCAATGAGAGAGGTTCAAATCAAATTAGTAGGAAAGATTCAATAATTAATACATTACACATTGTTTTGTAGTGGTTTCTTGTTGTACAAGGTGCATACATAGTATTCTATTTACAAACAGTATTAGAGCAGATGCCTCTAATCAATGAATCAAGACAATGTAGCTGTATACCTATCTTTTTCTTTAAAGCCTAATTATAGTACAGTGTCAATAATTAATCCTTTTTATATTGTTATCTTCCTAGTGGTTATCCATAGTACAAGAAGTAGATGAGATATCCTGTCCAAACACTATTAGTGCAAATCTTTCTTCTCATAGAATTACATAAAAGTACTGCACATTTATCCTAACTGTACTGTTTATACAAACACAGAATGGTTCATCCTTTATATTCCCCTTTTTTTCTGTTTAGTCTTGTCAGAGATGGGTATTCTATTGTCATTCAATTATTATAGGTGTTTGAATTCAGTGAAACAATCCAACACAGTCCAGCAATCCATGATAATAGTGGTTATCCAAAGAACTTGTTGACTAGAGCCATTTACAGCTCAGCTTATTATTATGGCCTTATTTTTTTTAATTTTTATACTTTTCTGCTGGATGGTTAAGACCAAGATAAAGCAAAACCTATATAACAAAAAATGTAGCTTTTGTATTTGATGAGGTCAGTCAAGTCCCCTCAGGGATTATCCTGTAATCCTGTACATCACTCTGTAGATCATTTGTCAGTGTCAGCCATGTGGATGAGTCACAGCCATTGCTTGACCAGTTTGTTCTCTGTGGAAGCCCAAGAGAAAGTTTTCTCTCCATGTGACTCTCCTTAGGCACATAATAGATCATGGATCACATTCCTCTGTGGCGCCATAATCTCCTTGATCAGAAAATTTGGGGCTCATCTGAGTTCCATGTAGTTACAGTACAGGTTCTCCAATGTCCTGAGTCTTCACTGACCTTGAAAGGCTAGGGCAAAAATATTGGCTGATCTTTCAGCCCTTCCATTTCTCCAGTTTTTGATCTTCAAACTTAGGTTGTTAACCATCCAGAAGAGAAGCTGATTGTTACCCTGCAACATATGCAGTTCATTTTACTCTAACTATCTGACTAAATTCTTTTTGGTTGTTGTTATAGCTTTCTATTTGTATTTCTTCTTTTGATTTCTTATACTAGGGAGACTATGTGATAGTTACACATGTGGGCCTGGTTTATTTCACTTAGGAGTATATCTTCAAGTGACATCCACTTAAATATAAATGCTTCAAGTTTATTATTGTTTATAGCTGAGTAGTACTTCATTGCATAAAAACACCATATCTTTTTCATCCATTCCTCATCTGACAGTCATCTTGGTTGTTTCCAAGATTTTGCTATCACAAATTGTGCTGCTATAAACATAGGTACACATATATCACTATGGCATGATGTTTTCAGTTCCTCTGGGAAAATTCCCAGTAGGGGGATAGCTGGCTTGAATGGGATTTCCAGTCCTAGTTTTGTGATGACTTTCCACACTGATCTCCACAATGGTTTTACCAGTGCTTACAAAAGACAAAAATGTCCATCTGTCTCCCACAGCTTACCTTATAATGACACAAATATTGCTATATATCAGAAAAATAAATTTACTCTTTTTTCCTTCCTATGTGAGTTCCTTATTCTAGTGATCAGTAGTACATGCCTTGTAGTTAGGCCTTTGCCCAAAGTTTAATTGCAAGCACCAAATCATAAGTAGAAGATGGTCTCATAGCTCATCTACTTAGAAACATCAACAATATTGTCAGTGTTAGAAAGAAGCAAAGCAGCACAGGCTGAAAACATAAAGGCGACAGTAGTCAGAGCAGGGAAATCATTTGGATCCAGTTATCTGCCTGCTGCTCTCTTGCTGTGAAGATACCATGCTCATCCAGTGGGGCACAGAGGTCCTGGGAAACAGGGAACCCTGGGAAAGCTGTCTGAGTGTTGGATCCAGGAGTGAAGTCCAAGTGAGAACACACAACCCATTCACACCACAGGGATGCGAAATGCAGGGCCAGGACTGGGGATCAGGAGACAAGACAGTGCAGCAAGGGAACTCCCAACAGAATCAGGCTGGGGCCCTGTCTCTTCACCTTCCCATGCGCACCTAGGATCAGAAGAGAGGTAATAATGACTCATGAATATTCTCACAGTAGGCGGGGCAGTGGCAGGAAGCCTTGCCTAGGGAGGAGGGTGGGAGCAGCGGGATCCAGATGGAGCTGGGTGATCTCCCGGTTCTAGAACACAGGGATCTCAGTGGGATGAGAAGTATTTAGCAAGGGGGCAATTGAAAATCAGCTTGTCAGAATTTTGATGAAGGCATTCACTTCTTTGTAATAATGTAACATGTATCTGTAGTACTATTGATTTCTATTTTTAAATGCAAGATTTCATGGTCTCCAGGCTTGCTAGTACAGAACATGTATTACAAAAGTTTAAGGGAAATATTTTACAAAAATTACTGGGGTAGGTTTTAAATTCAAGGTGTAAGCCTAACCCTTAGACTCTTTTGGAACCAGGAATTTAAATGTTGTTTCTGTCCCTTGTCTCTCCATCTACCAAATTAGGTGTTGTGCTCATAGCAGGTTCCTGGTTTTTCTTTTATTTTGCTTTTAAGAGAATAAGAGTAAAAAATTAGGTATGATACAGAATTTCACTAGAGTGATAACAATTCAACAATGGTTGTTAAATTCTATATTGTCATCTTCAAATTAGTTATTCATATTACCAGGTAAAAGCATGCAAAATTGGTCAAACAATTAAAAAGAAGAGAGATAAAAATGGGAACACTGCTCCTTACAATAGACCTGCAGAAATCAACACTACAGTTATCCAAGCTATCCTGGCTATATGCAGATAGATATAATTTTTCCCTTCCTTCTTTCTTTCTTTTCTCCTTTCCCTCATCCCAGTGATTCCTTTCCTTCAACAGTTTCTTTCCCTTTAATAGTATCTATTATACCTTTTGAATTTTATTTACCTTTTCAGGTTTACACTAGGGAGACAATATGATGTTTGCACATGTGTATCTGTTTTATTTCACTTATATGGTTTCTAGCTGCATCCATTTATCTATCAAAGCCTGAGTCCATCTTTTTTATAGCTGAGTAATATTCCCCCATTTAAAAATACTACATAATTTTTATCCATTCCTCAGTTAATGGGCATTTAATTTGTTTTCAAGATTTAACTCTGACAAATTATGCTGTTATAAACACTGGTGCATGTATATCACTGTGGTATGATGTTTTGGTTCTTCTGGAAAAATAACCAGAAGAGGAATGGCTGGGTTAAATGACACCTCCTGTTTTTTAATCTCACTATGTTTTTGAAGCTTCACTATTAGAAAAGAAGTTTTCTTTCCCTGTCTGAGAAAATGAAAATAAAAATTTTGTGGGAGCTTTGTTTTTTTTTCCCATTTGTGTATTTTGTACAGAGTCTCACTACACAGCTCGGACTCATAGTGATTCCCTTGTTTTCATCCTCCCCAGTCCCGGGATTACAGAGGTACACCACTACATCCAGACCTAGCGTTCCCTGGGGGTGTGGCCTGTGCAGCATGCAGGACCCGGGATCAAACCCCAGTCCCTGTGCTTGCCAAAGCTGCTGTGCGTGGGAGCACTTTGATTGCCTCCCCTTCGGTCAGTGGCCTACATCTGGGGCAGTCCGTTTTGGACAGAGTTGGCTTAGATGATCAGAAGATCTCATTCAGATCACTTCACTGTTTTTTACTAAAAAAATAGTATTATTCATACGAGCTAGGAATGCCTTTTAGACAAAATAATGGATGTTTATACAATCCTTTCAGAACTGGAAACCAGTGGCTTCTTTGTATCTCAAATTTTGTTGTCTGAAAAAGCTACAAATCCATTAACATCTATCTAAAATTGTCTTTATTTTCCTCTTTGCCCTTTCACTGTCTGAAAGAATAAAGGTAAAATTTTTGTGGGAGTATTTTAATTGGCTTTGCTTACATCACCTGCCTATATCTAAAGCAATCCATTTAGGACAGAGTTGACCTGTGATGATTGCAAGACCTCATTTGAACCACTTGCTTAGATTTTACTCTAAAGAAAACAGCATTATTTATAATATGAGGCAGGGATGCCTGGCTGAATAAAAGTTCTTGTATAATTTGTGCAGTAATTTATGCTTAATATGAAATATTAGCATTAGGTATATATTTAGTATGCTATTCTCATAAGAACAAAAGAATAAATTAATTTACAAGTACTCAATCAGAAAACCTTTCAGAGTAAACATTATCTCATAATTATTTTAGCATTAAAGTTAATTGATTTCATATTTATGTACTTGATAGTTTTGCAAAAGTGATAAATCACATAAGCAACTGTTATTAACATACATATTACAACATTTAAAAGTTATTTACGTAAAGCCTGCTGTATTATAGCTTTGCATCTCATTTTGCTTCATTTAGTCTTTGTCTCTGTGAAACACTCCAAGGTTGGAGAAGTAGTCTACACCTACTACTGAACAACCAGCAGTGTGATCTTTTGTGATTCTGTCATATCTGTAAGTGTGATCAAAGTGATTTCCATTAGTATAATACTTCATTATTTATATGTGTCTATCATGTAATTTCCCAAGTACATCCTGGGAGACTGCTGTGTGGGAGAGCGTAATTTAAAGATACTGCAGCCTAGATCGGTTGACTTTGCCGAAGGTGTGATTGGCGATGTGATAGTGCTACAAAGTGTTACAAATAAAAAGGAAAAACTTTTATGATCTTCCATAAATGGAACTTTAACTGTACAGGCCCTAATAGGTATTGAATTGAAATTATATGAACTATTGCAAATGCTTTTTCCTGAATTTCATGACTGGTTTGAGGATTGCTCTTATTGCTTAAAAGTCATTTTATAGTCCAAGGGACAAGAAGTTGCAGGTAAATTTCATAATTTTTGATTTTTAGCACTAAAATGAAAGTTTATTAGCTACCCAAATTTCCATAAATCTCATAATAGTGATAAAGACCACAGGGCAGGTGAGATAGCTCAGCAGTCTAAAGTGCACACTTATGCAAGCTTAGGGAGGTACAGGGGTTCAATCCCCAGCACCACATGCTGCACCCACCCTGCCCTCAGGATGGGCTGAGCTGGCCAAACAATGAAAATAATAATAATAATAATAATCACAAGTACTGAGGATTTTCATAATTTTACATTTTAAAAGAGAATCACTTCAGAATCTGAGATCTATATTTTCTTGAGTTCTTGGACTTCATACTTAAATCAATGCCATATTTACTGAATCATTTGTGGTTATAATTTAAAAAACCCATGTATTGCTGAAGATTCCAAAAGAAAGCTTAAACCAGCTCTTAGAGACTAGACGGCAACTACCCAAAGTCTCAGAAGATTGATACACATATTGCATTTAGATAGCCTTTCAGTGGAAGAAAAATATAAACCAAATGTATTTGCTTAGTTTAAGAAATACAGAAAACATTATTCTATTAAAAACCCTATTCTCGCTATGAAATCCACTTCCTTGCCTTTCTATTTCCATATATTATCTGACGTTTAACCATCATCCCCTAAATGAAAAATTTTCTGTGCTTCTGATGAAATTCATTTTTCCTCATCATTTCTTTACTGCCATAAGTACTCATTCTCTTTCTTGTGTGTGCATTAAAGAGATACAAAGGAATTTTATAATTCCTGGGAAACACCATATATGGAAAATATGTGTACATATATATATATATATATATATATATATATATATATATATATATTCATATATATATATATATTCATATATATATACACACACACACACACACACACACACACACATTTAAGTTTCTTCACATGTGTGTATCCCATCTTTGTTGAAACACATGGAACACATGAATAGTGAAGCAACCAAAGAAATCTTACTTCTAAATGACCAATTTAAACTGCTGCAAAGTTCATTAGGAGCCTATTCTTCTAATTTTGTAACTATCGTCAAGTAAAATCATATTTCAGGCAAGCATTCTTCTCAGTTTTATTTCTGAAAAAAAACAGAATAAAAAGTTATTAAGTAAGAGCAGGAGTTTTATCTCTGTTCTACTGTCTTAGAAGATATAAAAATAAAGTGATAACCCATTACTTAAACCTTTTTTTCTTTTCCTTTCTCAACCTGCAGTTAAGGGTTACAGACATGTGCTGATATCTACATGTGGTGATACCCTAGAGAGATCTGTTTCTCTACAAAACCTCCAATTCCAGCTTGTACAGTTTGTTCATCCCATGAGCAGTAACAATAGTCACAGTTTCCATTAGTCTTTGCTCTTTTAAAGCCCAAGAGTAACCTCTACTATATGTTCTCTAATGATGTGATTCAGCCTTCTAACAACCACTGTTTTTTCGGAGGTGTACATCTATGCTTCCACAGCCTTAGAAGTTCCTTCATAACATTTAGTCTTTCTAATCCCTTTTTAGTTTGAACCACAGAAATTTCACCAATAAAATTTTTATTGGTGGCAAAGCTAAAAGAAAATTCACAGAATTTCAGCTTATGTTTGCTGAAAGAAAAGTGAATCCGATGACAGTATTTGAACTCAGGCAAGTTCGCTTGACATTGATTTCAATGCATAATAGGTACTTGAACTAATCGTTATTCAAGCAATCCTAGCCAGAATTAGAAAACAGAAATTCAAACATGTAATTATGACTTAAGTGGAAGATGGTGCTGAAGATCTATGTATTTACTCTGGAATGAATATAGAGCTTCTTGTGAGCTTAGCTCTCTGTGAGTTAGATATTATCTCCCACACATACTGCCTATCACTTCCTTCATATCTTATTAGTCTCCATTTGTAGTAGAGTGCCTTATAGTAAGCAATTAATATTGATTGAATAAATAATGAATGATGATGTGTCTATGCAGTAGAGTGAGCTTATTTGTACAGGAATATTTTTGATCATCAGGAGTCAGATAGAACACTCTGGCATGCCCTCATACTTAAGAAGCTGATTACAATTCCTGGGAAGTATTGGAGCACTGCCCTTTCAGGTAAACATGAGGTGGTGCTGACCGGTTCCATCAACATATATTCCATGGCTGGCCAACAGATACTGGAAATGCATCCTGGGAAACCGTTTCTAGTTTCAGTTTCTGCCTTCCACTGTTCTACTTCCCCTCTTTTTTCAACTGAAATCTAAATCCTTCACAGATAAGGATATGATGACATAATGGTGAATGGATTTCTTGTTTAACAGGTTGAGGTATACATGTTATTAACAAACATTTTAATGAAAATAATGGAGTTGACAATTACCTCACTGTGAGGAAAAATAACTATTACCTATCACTTGAACATAATTCTAAAACTAACTAGAAGGAGGGGCTTTGCAGTGAGGATCATTTGAATGTAAAGTTAAGTTAGGACACCAAAGATAACAGAAGCCCTGTTAAACCAACATGGTGGTGCATGCCTGTAATCTCAGCATTTGGCAGGCTGAGGCACAAAATTTCCATGAGTTTAAGGCTACCCTGGATGACCTTGTCTTGAAACAAACAAGAGAATCCCTGCTGTGCATGTGTTATTAAAGCACTTTTTGCGGGACTTTCCAGAGTTATTTGATATCAGAAAGTGAGGAGGGAATTCAGGCCTCTTGATAAGCTGAATTGACTCTCATTGTTTCTTTAGTTCCTTTGCTGCTGCCAATGTAAAACACATTCCCCAATCAGTCAGCAGCTTTCCTGTACCCATGACACTGAAACTGTGAAACATAAAACTGTAGGGCGTTCTGTTTAGGTAGGCAGGTAGTACAGGAATGATGTCATGCTGCCTGTTCATGGTTGATGAGCTGCTCTTTGTGGTTTAGGACTGAAACCCCACAGAGCCTACCCTGTAGTGTATACACACACGGGCACCAAAATCCCACAGACAAGCTTGAACTTCTAAGAAGAGGGCAAATAGAAACAGTTCTAACCTACTGCTGGGAACTGTTCAAGGGTTAGCAAGTCTCATTTTGTAAGGTTCTTACTGGAGTCATCCCCTCACTAGAGAAGACATGCCACACTTCTGGCTGCAGGCTTGATCCCACAAGTTATCAAATTGAACTTGATCAGTTTTGTTGTAGAATGGACACGTGTGTGTGTGTGTGTGTGTGTGTGTGTGTGTGTGTGTGTGTGTGTAGTGCACAGTTATCATTCACTCACTGCTGAGATTCCTAGATAACAATATCCTACATTTCTCAATTTTTTGACTCTGTGAAAACTGGTAGCATTTAATTTTGAAGTAGCTGCCCCTTTTGCTAGGACTGGATTGGGGGCCACAACTATCGTACTACGTTTGCTCTTCTAGGATTCCTGAACAGATGCTTCCTTAGCATTTTGCTGAGCAGTATTGCAGAGACACTGCCAAAAACAACAAAGGAAAAAAATGTTAAATTTATCAGTACAGTTGAGATAATAATGATTATATTCATCATAGAAAATTTGCACCTCTCCATGATATGTATTGATTCTTTTTTTTTACCAATCCCCTTCTCTCCCTTCAGCCCCTCTTCCCCTCTTATTTACATCCATTTAGCTATGAATGCCTCAAGTTCATCCTTCTTTATGATTAAGTGGTATTCTATTATATTAAAAAAATCACATCTTTTTATCTACTTATCATCTGATGGACATTTAGGTTGTTTCTAAGATTTAAATAATACAAACTGTGTTGCTATAAACATGGGCATGCATATGTCACTGTGGCATGATGCAGTAAATGGGACCTCTACTCCTGTTTTTTTGAGGAATCTCCACATTGATTTTTCACAGTGGTTGCACCAAGCTGTCTTCCCACTATCAGTAAGAAAGAGTTCCTTTTTCCTCACAGGCCGGCCAGCACTTGTTTATAGCTGATTTCTTGAAAACAGCCGAGCAAATATTGACTTAGGCAATGTATCTCCTGTTCAGCTGACATTCAGATAATTAGGAAAATACATTAAAGCTTCACATAGTTGAACAATTATTTATTAACAATTCATTATAGTTATGACATCTCAAAAAGGTACTTGAAACTGCTATTTTTTAAAATGAACTTTGTGTATGTATGAATGTGTGTTTATTTTTCAACTCAGAATTACATTACTGTGCCCTGCCGTTAGTCACCTGGATCTTGATCTTCTGACTGCCTGACTCATGAAATGCTGCGTAATCATACTAAGAGCAGAGTTTTAAGCTGATCTTTTAGGAATTGTGTTCAGAGCTAAGAATAGAATTCAGGGGTGACCTACCACTGTGCTGTATCCCCAGCCCTTCTTTCTTTCTTTCTTTCTTTCTTTCTTTCTTTCTTTCTTTCTTTCTTTCTTTCTTTCTTTCTTTCTTTCTTTCTTTCTTTCTTTCTTTCTTTCTTCCTTCCTTCCTTCCTTCCTTCCTTCCTTCCTTCCTTCCTTCCTTCCTTCCTTCCTGTTTATTTATTTTTTGGCAGAACTGGGGATTTAACTCAGGCCCTTGAGTTTGTCAAACAAGCGCTTATTCCACTGAGCCATCTCCCCACCCACCCCCTTTTTTTTTCTACCTCAGGCTACCTTAAGGATGGGTCTGGTGTGGCTTTCGGAGCTGGGGATTGAACTGCAGTCCCCTGCGCCTGACTGAGTTTGCCCAAGCAGGTGCTTTATTTATTTATTTATTTATTTATTTTTTCTTTTGTCTTTTCGAGACAGGGTCTCACTGCAGTTCAGGCTGGCCTTAAGCTCACTTTGTAGCTCAGGCTGGTCTCGAACTCAACAACAATCCTCCTGCCTCAGCCTCCCGAGTGCTGGAATTACAGGCATGCGCCACCACGCCCAGCTCAATGGGTATAGTTTTATCTGATTTATTTACTTATTTTTGCTGAACCAGAGATTGAACTCAGACCCTTGTGCTTGCCAGGTAAGCACTTATTCCACTGAGCCATCTCCCCGGCCAAGCAGGTGCTTTAAACAACTGAGCAAACCCATAAGCTCCCTTACTTTTTATTTTAAGACAGGGTTTCATTAAGTTCCCCATGCTGGACTTGAATTTGTGATCCTCTTACCTCAGATTTGTAAGTACCTGGGATGATAGACACTCACCATAGCCCCCGGTAACCATAAAGCCTTTAAATTCCAAGGTAAAGAAGTGAGATTCTATCTTATACCTCATTCAAAAGTGAAACAACTGTCACAGCTTCTTATTCTGGCAGCAGGAGGATTGAAAATTGCAGGTCAGAATAAGAAATTGAGATTGATCTTGTTTTAAAAATGGCTGGGATAAGGGGCCTCCCAAAGAGCTCAGAGGATTGAAGTGCCTGTTTAGGCAGACTCAGCAGCCTGGGTTCCATCCCTGGTGTGCAGTGCCGGCCCTGCCCCCACAGCACACTGAGATGGAGAGGAGACTAGGTGCGGTGGCGTACTCCTGTAATCCCAGCCCTTGGGAGGCTGAACACATGCAGATCACTACGAATCTGATCTATGCAGTGAGACCCTGTACTAAAATTAAAAAAATAAATAAATAAAACCTGGGATGGGCCGGTGTGTGTATACTCTTGGGTGCTTGTACTGTAGGATTGTGAGAAAAAAAAAATCACACATTAATTACATGCTCACAGTGCATAGTTGGGAAGGGCGATACAATCACTTTCGATGTAATCACCTCGTGGCCCAATGGACTGAGATGAACTGAAATCAGTAATTAGAAATATGGGAAATGGGACTTGAAAACAATTCTTTAGCCTCTGACTGCGAATTTCTACAGAAGACATTAGTCTGTGCTGCCAACTTCAGTTTACTTATCTGAAGACATAAAGTTTTCTAAAGTTTCTACCTAGCAAATAAATTTATATATTACCAATCAAACAAAATAGTGAGGTCAGGATGTAAAGACTTTTGTGACTTTGAGCCACTTGTGACTTTGAGCTACACTTTAAATTAGAAAATAACCTAGTGGACTCCCGTACCTATAATTCCACTGTCATGGGATGTAACACCACAGGAATCCTTTCATCTTCTCTGTAGGTGGGTGTGAGAACCTCAAAAAATACATTTTGCCTTTACCATTACTCAATTTCCTGTATAATTCTGGAAAAACCAGTTATTCTGGAATAAACACTCATAGACAGTTCATACTTTTCAAAAGTTTCTTTCCTTCTAAAATCTTTTGTTCCTTCATTTTTCATACCTGACAGCCAAAGTAAAGCCAAGTGATGAAATAGTGAGACAGCTTGATTCCTTCATTGTGCTTAAATGAAAGGAATGCAAAACAAAGGCATCCGGGTGCCCAAGTTTTGCCCATTCCCCATCTTTCCTCTGGGCTAATTGTTGTTGAACTTCGCTGCCTTTTGTAATTTTCTTCAGTTTCATTTCTGAAATTCTTCCATTCATTGAATTAGATTTTACCCTTTAGTTCTTAGGTCAAAAAATCTATTATGCTTCTTTGATTTCATCCTTCGAAATCATTTTCTAAAAATACATAGTTAAGATTTTTTCTTTCCCCAGAAAAATAAGTAAACTGGTTCTCAAGGCTATTTTCTGTATATTTTTTGTTTCAAATAATGTGCAAGTCCTTCAAAGTTGTCTGGTATGAATTATATTGATTATAGGCAATTTAATGCAAAATATCATTATTCTATCTTTAAAACAAATCAATCAGAAAAATATTAAAGAATGGATTATGCCAACTATGCAAACATGGTTTATTATTCTCTCACATATTTGAGAGAGCAATCAGATTCAGTGAGCTTCTAAGTACATTGCTACTTTGTATCTAAGATGCATTTAAATAATTAATGATATTGTTTGGAATGGATACATGCCTTATTTTATCATTCTAGAAATTTAGACCATTTTATGGTGCAATGTTTTACTTACATCGGTGAGAAAAAAGATATATTTTGAAAATAAGCATTAAGAATTTCCTGATAGAGACTTTGCTAGTTACTGAAGAGCACAAATAAACTGATTATCATCTTTCTTAAGCTAATTACCTTAGTGTTTATAAAAACTCATCAAGATGATTTCCCTATAAGAAAAGAAAAACTTACAATTTTTATAAGTTCAGGCAAAAAAATTTAGTAATTATTTAAAGAAAGAAGTGGGGAAAAATATCTAATGATCATTGCATTTCTTTTGAAGATAATAAATTGAAAAAGAAAACAATGAAATATTCCAGGAGCTTAGCGTTTCTAGTTGAAGTGAGATTAGAGCATTTTAGATGAGCCATTAAAGAGAGTTTCTCTCCCCCTAAATGTGGTCACTGGCCCCTGTTTCAGTACAGCTTCAAATAGAGAAGAAATCATTAAATAATTATTATTAATCAAATAATTAACATGTTTCTGGAAAAAACCCTGTGTCCTTGGCAGAATCCATGGTTCCTGACAGGAGGATATGAGTCCTCTCTGCGTCTATGCAAAACCCATGTGAAAATACAGGGAGTGTCAACCAGAAAGTACTTTCTGGACAGAGCTGGATTGTGGACAGTTACCTCAGCTGTCACAAACCCTACAGATGGCTTAGGTGAGCAAGAGGTGGAGCATATTCTAGGTACAGAAACTAGGACCTGTTACAACTGGCTCCTCAGGGCGGGGCTGTGCTAGTCAATCAAGGGAAAAATGAAGCACATGGAATGCAAACATCAAGTCATCTGTTGGCCAGGATCTTGAATGTCTTATTAAGAAAGAATATCTTAGTGCACTGCGGCATTGTACAATGTGAATCACAAATAGTCATGGGTTGCTCATTTTTATAGAGAATGTGTCAGTTTTATACGTTGTCCACTGGTTTTGAAAATAAAGACTACTGCTTTATTTTGTTCACAGGAAAGTACAGGGGAACATATTCATCCAGAAACTCATTCTACCTGAACTCTATTGTAAATCAATTGAGCTATGACTTTGGCTAATTATATTATAATTTAAAATATTAAATAAAAATAAAAAGAACATTAGATAAAACTTAGAAGTAGATAGGAAAACTAAATGGATCTTCAAAAAAATTAATATCATAATCCAATTTTACAGAACCAATCTTTTTTTTTTTTTTTTTTGGTAGAACCAGGGATTGAACTCAGGCCCTTAAGTTTGCCAGGGAAGCACTTATTCTATTGAACCTTCTCCCTGGCCCAGAACCAACCATTATAAAATAAATCTATAATTTACAAAATAAAACAATGACATTAGAAATCTAAAGTTAGAATCAAATTGTTCCCAATCAATCCATGCATTTCTCACGTTATTTGCTACATAGCTGAATACTTCCACAAAGAAATACTTTTGTCCATCTAAAATCAGCCTTGTAGTTTTTCTGTCACCCAGTCTTGCTTTATTGCATTTAAAGTAATAAATGTAAAAGAAAACATTTATTGCCCAAATACTGTAGGGCATTAGGCGAAGATTTGTAACACCCATCTCCAAAGATAATTCTTATAACGGCTGTGTAAACTGATCACTCTCTTACCCGGCTTTCCACCAGGCTTATGTGGGTTATGCAGTTTCTGAACACCACATGCTGCTAAGTGAGTGAGCAAAGGCTAAAATGCAGAGCAGTTACTCCCTACAGACTCCACTTAGAAAAATTTGCCTTCTCCTGTCCATGTACTGGCTTCTTTCCTGCAGAACTTTATTTCAGCCTCCAGTCTATCTCATGTTTTTTCAGTTTATTGTTAGATAAACTTCAAACTTCATTAATTTAACTAAGTAAGGTAAACCAGGGAAATAAAATTATATATGCACACACATACACAAAGACACACATACACACACACACACACACACACACACACACAGATACCTGTGGTTTATTGGTTGGAGGTTGTTTTTGATTTACTGCAGGAATTCTTGAGCACATGACTGTGTTTGTTCCTGTATCCATCACAAGAATAATGTCACTGAACTTTCTAGAATCCATGGAAAGGTATGCAAATTATGATATATATTTTAAAGATAATAAAACAATGTAAAAGAATATATGAGCTAATAGAAGTACTTCTATATTTTCTAACAACAGAGAAGTTGTTATCTTTGTGTGTTCGCTATAATATCCATAGACTCAAAAACAAAAGTAAATAAAATTTGAAACAAAAGCATGATTATTTAAATAGAAAATGTAGTTTTTAAGGATTTTATCATTGAATCAAAAATTGCATTTCAATATAGTAAAAGATTTGAGTGAATATTCTTTGTGGTAGGTCTCAGATTGATCAATTCATGTTAAAAGTAATAAACAAGAAATAGTATTCCTGTCATGGGGAGAGTGTATGATTTTAACGAAGAAGCTGAAGATAAATATATATATATATATATATTTAGTATTGTATTTTAGTGTTTGTATTTTAGTATTGCCTGGAGATCACCAACTTGAAAATCTTAAATGCATATTCCCTTTGATTCTTTTTTATTTTTATAATTTCTATTATATATATATGTTTATGAACATGGAAGTAAATACACATATACATATTTCTATTTTCCTGTATTTCCTTCCATGTACCATTCTCTTTCTGCTTGCTGGTAACTTGGAAAACCATATTTTAATTTCTAAACTATGACAACAAATTTGTTATCTGGTAGAGAAATGTCAATAGCCTTTGCTTCCGTCTTTCTAGACCATGTCAGCCTCATAAATTATTAGAAAGCTGCCTCTCCTATTTCTCACTTTGACATAATGACTTATAGATAGTCCCATTATAGCATCTGTGGCTTTTTATTTTTTACAAAACAGTAGATGACAATAAAAGGGCCTAAACCGCTAGACTGCTCTTGAGTAGAAACTGATTTTCCTTTCACTTACTTAATATTAAAGAATAATATCAGCTTTCAAAAAATTGACTTTTAGATAGCTATTCATATATACATATATATCTGCTTGATTAATTTGTCGTCCCTTCCATGTTAAGCCTCTGAATGACTTAAGATTATCTTAAGGATTTCAAGACACACAGTCAACTAAGAATCTAAGATAAATATATGATTGTCATAATGCTTGCTGTTTGATAATCAGTGGGAAGCAGGTATGATATAAGTTTGATAAGAGGAATTAAAAGTGCTAAAGGAATTCTAATTAATAATTTTGTAATCATTAATCATTAAGCTGTGTTCTAAAGTGTAAGATACTAATGCTACTTGCAATGATGTGCAAATTTAGTTGGCAAAACTGAAATTTCCATTTGGAAATTAACTATTGAAGATTACGTATAGGGAATGGTAAGTAAATGGGGTCACTCTTTGGGGAAAGGAATGACTACCAAGAGTAGAGAATCCCAAGTGGAGGCTTCCCTGAAATCCTAAAACAGAGTAGCACTTGCATAGAATGAAGGTACAGAAGGTAGAAATACCTTTCGGCAAAATTAGCCCAGGTAAAGAAAATAGGCTGTATCTAATGTACTTGCTGATTTAGTGTTAAACTATATGCCAAATATGTAAAGCCATCCATATACCCATCTGCATTACAATACTCTAGGATGTTTCTGTGGGTCTGAGGATTAGTTTATCTTTTTGAAGCTGTTTCCTGGGCAGTGATGACAGGAAGCTTCTGCTCAACAGGTACTAATCATTTTTATTACATGTATCAAGCTATGCTCCTTGGCTTTCTATTTTCTTTTAGAAAACAACTCAGTGAACAGTCCCTACCACACGTCTCCGATGGGTGTGTGCTGGCACCTGACTCATGGTGCTCTGGAATCCTACTGTTAGCACTGACAGGCCAGAGGCCAGTCTTCTGACAAGGTTGCCTACTGTCTTCTCAGCAACACCCACCCTTCCTTCACCAGCACATTACTTGTCAGCTTAGAGACGAGGTGTTCTCTGGACTCCCAAAGAGCACAGCCCATGGTAGGCTCTCCAGTGTCACATGATGCAATCATTCCCAGCATGCTCATTTCTGAGAGACTTTTGATTCCTTCTTTAACAATATGCCAGGGCAGTTCTGTCATTTTTACTTAATTTATTATGAGACATTTTCTCTCCCCTCCCCAAGTTTCCAGGAATTGTCTATTTTCAGGTACTGTCACAAGAGACTTTTTCATCATAGGAGAATAATCTTTCACTGACAAATTCACCTTTATCAAGTTTATCTTTCACTGTCCCTGGCCTTAACTCCAGCCTGACACTGTCAAGAGTACTTTCTACCATGCTGTCTTCATTAATTAACCACATCCTTAGGTTCCTTTGCTCAAAATTTCCTTTCTTCCTTCTTCAGTTGTTCCACACTGCCCAAGTTACAGGACTGGAACATATACAGGAAAAGAAAATATCATCTTCTAAAGAACAGTTGAGGCTTTGCATGTTTCTCAGGAAAAAGAAGGCTGCTATTCTTTACCAAAGCAAGGTACAACTGTGAGAAAATAACTTTCTATTGTCCGATTCAGTGTGTGAAGTATTTTCATTGAAGCTCAAGCAAACTAAGATCATAGCTGCACGAGTGAGTGCATGGTGCAGATAGGCATGCACAGAGGGAAAGAGGAGCCCAAGGGGCCACAAGAAGTGCACCCAGCATGTGTGCTCCGGCCCTTGTCCTTTGTCTTCACCAAGTCATTTGCAGAAAGTGTAATTCTTATCCTTCAACTTCAGTGCTTGTTCCATTCGACATCTTTCAAACTTAAATTTGAAGCGAGTAACTCATAACTGGACTATGTGGGGCTAAAACATTTACCCAGGGATGCTTCTATACGACAGAAATGAAAACAAGTATCATGGACCAAGATATTTGTTTTTGCACATCTTCGTGTTTCTTTATCTGTTGATAACATTGGCAAATACAGCAACTGCAGAATGATGAAGGCAAGGTATGCAGAGCACCTGCCCCCATGGAGGAAGAAGTGACTCACCATGGGAGACCAAGTTCAGTGTCATCTGAGAACAATCTGGAATAGCTAGTGGGCAGTGGAAGGATGCTCCATTGATTGATTGTTCTTGAAGACTAATTAGCTCAATTTTATTGAATTCTCTTTGCTCCTCCATACACACAAGGAATTTCCATCAGAGTCCTAAAACGTAAAATACTATATATAGCCAACTTTAGGCAACTATTACCTGTAGATGAAAATATGCAGCAAACAATCATGTGAGCGGCACAATTTCTTTGTTTCTACAAAAGACAAATAATGATGCCAATGTTATAGTCTATCCAGTTAATGTTGTATGTACTCTTATGTATCTGAATCTGATTAACAAGGATGTCTCATTGAAATAGCATTTTATTACATAATACCACATCAAAGTTCATATTAGTTTAGTCATTCCTTATCATTACTATTGTTTGTACGATTTTTATCTTTATCTGCCTATGATTTAATATACTCATTATCAACAGAAAAGATTTTCTTAGACTTCTATCTCACAAATTATTACGTCATTTATCTTTTTTATTATTCACTTAATGGAATTCACTATAATAGTGGCAATTATTTTAAAGTTTCATAATAATCTGTAGTGATGTGGGTCTTTTAAAAAGTAGCCAAACAATAAATATGATATAGCAATAATTTTTAATCAGGAATATTTTGTATAAATCTACACAAATCTCAGGTAATATTTTTATTTCATCAAACAGGATAATACATGTGAAATTGTCAGTAGCAGAAGCTGAAATTTTTCCATGCGATTCTGTAAGTGGTCTTAAAAAACTGTTGTGTAAAATTGCCTGTTGGTTACCTATAAGGATATACCACTTGGTGACTGTAGTTTTATCCGTCACATGGAAAATACTCCAAACACAATTGAATTTTTTTTCAGAATGGGAACAAATATCTAAATAAATATGACCTGGACATTGTACTCTATATGGCAAATTGTACTGCTGTTACCTTCACAAATGTACTGTCACAAAGTGTGATATTGCAGCTTGTTAATTAACTTTTGCCTTGTGTTTGTTGACTTTTAAAGCTACTAATGCAGGCAGGAAAACCTCATGTTGTAATACAGGAGGGACCGTCTTCTTCCCCTGATAAGCTGGCTTAATATTTGGAGCCTAGAAACTGAACATAAATAAAAACCATTAACTTTCCCACTCTGCCAAGCTCCAATGAACTTACAAAGAAGAAAGGGATGGAAAACACTTTTTTAATGGAATAATTCCTGGCTTATACATCAGTAGCTCATTTTGAGAAAAGAAATAAAAATACATAATTGCCGCACAATTAGGTGAATTCTGAACCAATCAGACAAATGTGTCACAAACGTACAAATCAGGGTATATTTGGCAATTTACACCTTCTAGTTTGTGCATGTCTTGTTGTCTTAGTTTTCTGTCACCCAGAGTGTCACTCTTATCTTTCTTTGTCTCTCAGGAGAGGAAGCAGTGCATGTGATAGTAACACACCTCATGCTGGTGTTACAGGAAGCAGTTTCTGGACTCCAAACATGAAGCAAAACTTTCTCCCTTCCATGTTACCTCATTTGCATTTAATGACATTAAAATGAGATGATTCAGGGCTGGGGAGATAGCTCTGCAGTCTATGCACATGCATGGCAGGCACAAGAACCTGGGTTTGATCTGGTCTCTGGTACCACATGCTGTGCTGGTCTCCGGGTACTGAGTCAGCCCCTAAAACTGGTTGTGGTGGTGCACACCTGCAATCCCAGTGCTGGAGAGACTGAGACAGGAGGACCTCTATACATCTGAGCTGTGTGAGACCCTTTGCCAAATAAACAACTAAGCTTTAAAAAAGGAAGAGACAATTCAGCCAGGTGTGGTGGTACCCACCTGTAGCGCCAGCACTTGAGAGGTTGAGGCAGGAGGATCACAGAAAATTCAAAGCCAGCCTTACCAACATAGTGAGTTCAAGGTCAGACCAAACTGCACAGTAGGACCCTGTCTAAAGAAGAAAAGGAGAGATATAAAAAAGAGATGATCCATGCACCATGCAGAGCTCTTTCCTCATTGGCTGTATAGCACATGTTCAATAAATGCCAATTACTAGTGTTGCAGAAAACAGACCATACATAGGAACAAACAGAAGTGAGAAAGTTTAGGAGGCAGTTTATTACACTGTGGGCTGCTCATTAGGATCTCTCCAAAAGTCAGAGCCCTACCTGGCTGGGCTTCGGGACTTGAAAAAGAAACTGAATGGGGAGGTACAAAGGCAGGTTTGGCACATACGATTGGAAGGTAGGGTGACATCATGGGTTGCTAAGGGAGTACGAGTACTTCATATGACATCACAGGGCCATCAGTTAAACAAAGCATGGGTTATACAAGAGGAGAGATGGTCTGTCACATTTTAAGTTACACTGCAAGGCCATCAGGTATGCAAAGGCAGAAAAGACAGAGGTGTGTAAAGGAAGAAGTATTCTGTTGTTGGGTCTGCTGGACATAGACTGTGTGCCTGGTGTTCCTGACAGGCCTTTCTGTAGGCCTTTGTTTAAAATGTTAATTCTCCCATCACTGTTATTAACTTTATCTATCTTCACTGAGCTCACCGCTGTCTCGAATCTTCTCTTGCTTTGCTGCATCTGCGGTAGCATCACTAGGCTTTTCCTTCTTTACTAGCCACTGCCCCTTCTCCATATGCATTATGTGCTGCTGCCACATTCAATGTCCTGAGGGGTTTATTTGGGTTTCTGATCAAGTTTACACATTATTTACCCAAGACTGGGTCACTGTTTAATATCACTTGCTCCTATTATGCTTCATCACAAGCCATACCTTTTGGCTAAAATGGCCTGTTTTCTGTTCTTTCATGCATCTCAAGTTTGCTTTCTACCTGACACTCCTCACTGCCTCACCCCTCCTGGAGGCACCGGCACCCTCCCCTCCTCCAGAGGCCTCTTTCTCATAATCTTCCAGAGAAGACTGCTTCCTTCCTTCTCTTGTCCTTATGATGATTTTTCTCATGCACCACAAAACCTCCTGCCCTCCTGCTTCTCCCAGTATTGTTTGTGTGCTTGCATTCTTCCTTTAGTAAAGTGTACTTCTTTGACGTAAGATTCTATATCTAATTCATATTTTTAATCCCACAGAAACTAAACTGCTTAAATACTCAATGACTAATTTGATGAGTTAACTTTTACTAATCATATAGAGCATAACAGTGAGATACTTGAACATCAAATATAAATAATGTTTCATTAAAGGCTGGCTTTCATGGCAGGGAACTACTAACATTAATTATGATATAATTTCCAGGGATCAAAGGAGAGTAAGCTTCCCTAAAATCTTTCTAATACTCAACATTCTTCCAGTAGAAAGTGTTAAAATTTGATACTCCTATTTGTTCTGAGGATGCGTTTCTCACATTAGGATCAAGAGACATGTATAAATGTTGGTATAGCTTTTGCCACATTAAAAAAAAATCAAAAGAGACAAGAAATGATAAAAAGACACTGAAGATGGATGTAGGATTGTGTAGAAGATGTAGTTGGTCTATATTGCACTTCTGAAACAGTGGCTAGTATTAAGCAGCTGTCTAAGTTTCAATGCTATGTGTCATAATTTATGTAACACAAGTGACTACTAGTGAGTTCTAAGAACCTGCCATGGAGTTAGCTCCATGGGTGTAGCTTAGCCTGAAGACAATTTCAGGGCCATGAAGAAAGGTGTGAGTCTACTGTACCTGGGAACAAGAGCCAATCCAGGAAACAAAAGACAGAGCTTAGGCTATTCATATAACATCACCTATGCAAATTCAGAAATAACTGACTCAAACCAGTTATAACTCAGTATTCTGGGAAATGCCAGAGAAGTTCAAGAGACAATTATGTCAAATCCAGTTGAGCCACTGAGGCAGACTCAAAACAAGGAAATGATCCAAGTTAAGTTAGAAGAAATACTAGTAACTGCAAAGTGGCAAAGGGAGTAAGTGAACAGTGATCATATGAATTTGTGTTAGCCATGGCACCCCCCACCCTATTCATATTTCTATTTGTTCCATACATTAATTAAGCTGGTCAACATACCTTCACCAATTCATATATTCATGATATAGCATTCATCTTTCCCAGATATTTTATATCTTTGTGGCCTGAGAATATTCAAAAAAGATGTATTTCATCTTTATTCTTAAATTATGATGGCAACTTTTATTGGCATAAAGTCTTGGTTATGTAAGGGTGAGATCAGCAAAGGAGTGTGTCTCTCATGTACCTAGGGCAGAACTCAGCTACAAACTTGGTATGTAGTCTGCAGCCAGTGCTGTGCTGGGATGATTTCTTTCCAATTCCATTCCAAGCCAACTCTGCAGATCTCTTTCCAACTTTGTGTTCAGTGACCACTGTTAACTTGAAATTAAAAATGTTGGAAACACCACACACCAGATTTTTCCCTCTTGCTGGCAGAGATGGCTGTAAGAATTTCCAGCAAAGTAATAGGTCTTCCCCAGTCTTTCCCTTCTTATTTATCCATTCCTTCTACAATCTATCAAGCCACCTACAGGATCCTCACCACTCTACTCACCATTGTGAGTTCAGTGATTTGTGCCAGTGGTGATATCCAGATGTTTTGAAAGTTTTAGGCCTTGCAGGTGCCAGCAGGGTCCTGGATTCCAAGCGGTCATAGGGAGAATACCTTCCTTCACTCTTAGTTTTCTCACTGGGGATCTAAAATCTCTCCTCAGTACTATGATTTCTCAGATGAATTTCTTTGTGGTGTCTCACATCGAATCCAATAAAACCTGTAGGAATGAACATTATTCTACCTTTTTTTCTGACTTGTTTGATTCCCTAAAATCTTCTCACCAGTTACCCCCAGGACGAGAAAGCACCCATATATATCCACTCACACAAACAACTCAGGGGCATGAGGGAAATAAGGAAGGAACATTCTGTAACTCAAAAGGCATATATAAAGCTCCAGCTCAGCCAAAGACCAGCCATATGATCTAAATCTCTTTCTTTTAATGATGCAGTAATTACAATAGGTATTTCTTTTTCCTCTTTCTCATATTAACTTTATACATTTTTCCCCTTGCTGTGTTCTGGAAAATTGTTTCTATTCTGTTAGCCTCCTCATGAGTTTGGCCAATGAAAGATAGGAGCAGATGTGTTGGTTCTTCTTTCGTACTATTGACCACATGGCTGTTCTCTTTCTGACTGCTAGCAACTGTCTTAGCTCCCATCTCTCTAGTACAGGGGATGCAAGAACTGTTTGACCTTTTTCTTCCTCAGCCATACCACCATCTTCCATGTTTTCAGAAAGGCCACCCTATTCTGGCAGAATCTCCAGTTAACCTGTGTCATTGAGCTTAATCTCATTAAACTTGCTTTTATTTGGTGTATCTCTAAATCATGTACACTTATATTATTTCAACTATGTTAAAATTTATTGTTCCATAACCTCTATTTAATTTTAATTTATCATATGTTTGTATTACCATTTTGTGAGATCTTTTCAGTTTATCTTTTTGTTATGAATACATATTTGAAAAGAAAATCAAAAGTAATAAAGGGACATCAAAGATACTGAATCCTGTTGCAAGTATTAGGTTGATATACATTGGCATTATGAATAAATCTAGCAACTTTATCATAACATTAAACATGTAATGATGAATTGGGAGAACGGGTTCCTCCCAACAGTGCTGTGTCCAAGTTCTGTTCTGTTTTATTAAATTGAAAAGGTGGTGATGTCATTTGGGTTTAATATTCTAACAAGTCCACTCTGATATTACCCAGGTCTTGAGGCTCACATTATTAGACTTGGAAGTTTCTCCCCAAAATATTGTCCTAGTCATTTATTCACAGAAAAGCAAGTATTGGAGTAAATGTCTTGAAAAAGAATTAACTAGGATAAGTATTGAACAAACCCTCTCTCTTTAGTCAGTCACTGAACAAACTGAAATGATGTTTCACCAGCAGTGAAAAAGCCTGACCCAACACTTGGAAAATTGGGAAAATGCTTATACTACATGAGTAATACATGTACACGCTAAGAAGGAAACACATCATCCTGTTTCATCATATTCCAGTGCCTAGGTAGTTTATAAGAAACTATCTAGGGGGCTGAAGTTAGCTGAAATGCTATTCTTAGGGTATAATCTTTATAATATTATTACAGCTGATGACTATGATCTTGTAGCTATATCCATGCATTTAAGTATTGTTTAAAATTTTGTAAGTGGAAAAGAAAATCAAATTATAAACTCCTGAATTGCTAAGGGATCTAGCACAATAATTTTGATGTATTAGGAATTCCATAACTGTTTATTAAATTAAGTGCAAAATATTCTAAGTAAGATTAAAGTCATGGGGACTTCTCAGAGAAATTTCAAAGTTAAACATTTCATTTCAAATAATGAAAATACGTTATGGAATCTTGGGTTCTTCAAGAAATATTCTAAGCATGTCAATGGCTGAAGATTACCAAAAAAGACTTGATCTGGGCCATGACATAGGAAATTGTTGCCACTGATGACACTTTTCCTGGAACTGTTCTTGAGGAGGCACAAAGTCATTCACTTGCGGTGACTAAAGGAATTTAATCGGATGAAGCCTATGGGCAGGGTGAGCCATGATTAATTGCTTAGTGGAATGAAACTCTGAAACAAGACATACTTGAACAATGATATTTAAGTTCCTTCATAAAAGCATGTGCTCTTTTGACATTTTACCACACTTTCAGAGCCACCAGCAGTGAGAAAGCCTGACCCAACACCTGGAAAATTGGGAAATGAAGAGCAATAACTGAAGAACAATTGATAAATTACCCTATTGTCATATTTATGTAGGATGACAAATTTTGATGAGCTATATTTATATTACACTTGTGCTCATTAAGAGTTGATGATAGATGGATACTTTTCTTCTCTTCAATGATCAAAAAGTGTATTTCTATAAATATATTAAAACATTGAAAAACATTGTACCCAGAGTTGACAGGACAAAATGAAGGATCAGTACAGAACCAAAACTATCTTGAAGAATTGTAACAAATCTGAGAGGTAGTTTGAGGATACTGTGGTAGTGTATGGTATTCAAATAAGACAGACTATATCATTGCAAAGAAATGAACCTTGAAATGTTGCCAGATTGATGGATGAAGCGTTGTCTGCGTTGGCTATTACCTGCTAACTCTGGCCCTCTCTTCCTAGTGATCCTCTAGCATTCAGGCTGCTCTTGGTTTGAGCTTGATGTCTTGAGAGAACAGGAAGCTGGGAATCGTCTGGACTCTTCACTCCAGAGGTTCAGAGGTGGCAAAGGGAAGCTTTAGAATTCAGCACCCACTCCACATGCTTCCCACCATTTCCCAGTTCCATTCACTTACTTTTGGGAGGATGAGTTTACTTTGGCCAAAGCAAATGTATCCTTTGGGATGAAATATTTAAGAAGCCATTCTGAGTTCCTCAACCTTTCTCACCAACTTCGATGTTGGCTACAGCTCCAAATGATAAATATACAACATTAAAGAGTATCAAAATTAAACGAAATTAAAATTTTTTAAAAGAGGGCTTGCATGTACAAGTAGCTATTTGAAAAGGTCTGCCTAGAAAGCCACAGGATCACACAGGAATGTGTGTTGGCCAGAGAGGCTTGGAGTTGTGTACACTAAGTCTTGAAATTCAGGGTTGGTTTCTACCATGTACCCCAGCCTATTTCACAGATACTCTGGAGAAGATGAGAACTCCTGCTCCATGCTGCTCTGTAGAGCAGGTTATGGAAATCTAAATTCTGCAGAACACTGTTGTTGATAGACGGGTACTCCGACTGCTGTGAAACACGATATGAGCAGGGAAAAGGCAATGTGGCTGGAAATGTGTTTGTCCAGCATAGAAGCTAGGATTTCAAACTTAACTGCTAATTCTCCCAAGAATAGTATTGATAATGTCTCTACTCACTTTCCATAGCTTTTTTAAAAGGTCTGTAGAAACCCTGATGATGGTCTTTTCACCTTATGATCAATACACATTTTCGTAATAAACCTGAGTGGCCACATTTTCACAGTAGTCTTGGTTCCTTCGCTCAGAGCTGAGACAAAATTCCCAACACCCAAACTTAGAGGCAGAAAGATGTATTTGGGGTTATCGTATGCAAAGGTTTCAGACCACAGTCTGCTGACTTCCAAGGCAGGGTGGTATGGCTGGGTGGTACTGCAGAGGACAAACAATTCATGGTGGGCAGAAGACAGAAGTTATCAAGTTACAAGGGAAATTAGCAGTTTCTTTCTGACCCTTTTATATTTTATGTGGGCTATGCAACTTAGAATGGGTACCAAACCAGTCAGTAGACTAATTTAGTAATCACTCACCCTTAATCCTAGCATCACACTTTCTGGATGCAACCAAGTCTGAAAAAGCCCCACCTACAACTGCATGAGGTTTGGGGGGACACTGAGACAGAAACCATAAGAGCAGTGAAAAGTACACTACTATTCTCTGGTTCTTTTCTTAATATAGACATTCTTAAGTATTTATTTTGCATACACAAAAGAATTTCATTTATTTATTTATTATTTATTTATTTAACTTTTAACAGTGATTGAACTCAGGACCATGTGCTTGCCAGGCAGGCATTTATGCTGCTGAGCTATCTCA
The DNA here is from genome assembly GCA_004027165.1 of Ctenomys sociabilis. Classification (NCBI taxonomy): domain Eukaryota; kingdom Metazoa; phylum Chordata; class Mammalia; order Rodentia; family Ctenomyidae; genus Ctenomys; species Ctenomys sociabilis. The sequence goes on along the minus strand of PVKA01000760.1, from coordinate 122,594 downwards.
CTGCCCTCAAGTATCTCTTGAATTGATATGATGTACAGATTAGATGTTGGTTTAGAATCTCACACTGTATATGATAGGCTCAATATTTTTTGTGTGGTTTTTACTGAAGTCTCTTCAAATATTCATAAGTCAAAGGGGTCTGACTCCCTCTAAAAGTGGAAACAGTTCATATTAGTTCTCCCTAGCAGAGACAGGAGTCTAAAGCTATTTTAATATATTTGCAGACTTCAGTTTAAATATACTTGTACTTAGTTTTAAATTAGTTTAGGGGAGAAAATGCCCCTTGCCTTTTTCAACTCACAACAGGGAAAAGTATAGACAGAGAAACCATGAATGCATTTTGATAGTTTTTCTTGAAATTTTGAATTCTTTGGTTTCAGTCATGATACACACAGTCAGACTTGTGACTAAGAAGTCACCTTTCCCTCTTGCATATTGAGTCAATGAAGATGAACAGTTAAACCCTAGACTGGCGGAGAAAGAAATGTTGGGCTATCAAATATTTTCTTTTACAGTGAGAGCAGGAAATAAAATGTGTGATGCTTTAAAGTTACAGGACTGTTATAAAATAAGGCTCAAATGAACATGCTTTTTTGCCAGCATTAGGCTTATTTATTTTATAAATTTTTATCAAGTTACATATCTTAAACAGATTGACAGCCAGATGAACAAATAATATAAAATAAAATGCATAGAGTACTTATTGTAAAGCAAGGCACACTTTTAGTTACACTGGCTATGCTGGACTAACTTTTTATATCTTTATCTTGTACTTTCTGTATATATTGAATTTACTGTATAAGAGAAATAATGTGTTATTTCAATTTGTTTCTCTGATTTACTTCTCCTGACATTATGGTCATAAGCTGCACATGTATCAATTTCCTACAAATGTCTTAATGCTATCCTTTTTGGCAAAGTAGTACTTCATTGTAACACTCCAGAATAGCACTACATTTTTTATCTATTTATCTTCTCATGGGTTTATAGACTGCTTCTAAGATTTAGCTATTAATAATTGTACTGCTACAAATATGAATATGGGGCTGGCCGGATAGCTTAGCAGATTAAAGCTCCTGCTTAGGCAGAGGCAGGAACCAGGGTTCAATTCCTGGTATGTAGTGCCAGCCCCACCCCCTGGGCATGCTGAGACTGTGATTGGGACTGGGCTTGGTGGTGTATACCTGTAATCTCAGTACTTGGGAGGCTGAAAACAGAAGAATCACTATGAGTCAGATCTGTGTAGTGAGACCCTATAAACCCTGTACTAAATACATAATATAGATATAGATATAGATATACATATACATATAGATATACATATAGATATACATATAGATATATAGTTATATAGATATATAGATATATATGACTAAGTATGTGATCATTATATTATTATTTTCTTATTCTTTCAAGAAGATTCCTAGGGGCTGGAGAGATAGCTCAGTAGAATAAGTGCTTGCCTGGCAAGCACAGGATCTGGAGTTCAATCCCCAGTACTGCAAACACAAAAAACAAAAACAAACAAACAAAAAAACAGAAAAAAAGATGCTACTGTTTCTATTGCACTGCAGTGGAATATTTTGCTGAATTCATGAACCTACAATATTTAAATGACCATGGAATACCCTTCTCTGACAACTAAGGAAAAAAGAGGATACAGATGAAAGACCATTTTGTATCTGTACATTCATAATAGGTAGGATAGGTATACAGCTACCATTTCTTAATTCAATGAATAAAAGATTTGTTCTAATAGTATTTATAGATAGGATATCATGTCTGCATCTTGTACAATGAATAATCACGAAGACAACAATATGCAATGTATTTGTTATTTAAACTGTCCTACTAATTGGTTTTCAAACTGTCTCACTATTTGTTTCTCAATAAATTAAAAAAAGAAAAAGATTCCTAGAAGGGAACTACCTGGGTCAGATAGAAGTGCTAGTTTAAGTTTTACTTTGGGTTGTTTTTGTTGTTGTTTTTCTTTTTCTTTTTCTTAAAGGAATCTCTATACTGACTTCCATAGTGATTGTGCCAACTTACAATCCCAACAATAATGAAGAAGGATTCCTTCTTGGTAGGGTGAGAACTAAGCTCTCTCTGAGCTCATCCCTTTTTTGGGGGGCTGAACTGGGACTCTGCCATCAGAATCTTCTTAAGCCTCCACTAACTGTTGAGCTACAGATTTAGATATTTCCCTTTCTTTATCACCGTGGCTGACCCTTGCTCTTCATACACATCCTGATGGTCTTTCTGTGGGTGTAGAACAAGATTCTAAGCCATCTTCTGGCTTTCCTAGTCACTAACAGCCTTAGTACCTAGTTGATCTCCACCAGGACACTTATGGATCTCTCTCCTGCAGGAAGGAGATGATTTCCTGCTCCCTCAAGCACCTTTTACTCAGACTAGAAGATATACAGACAGAGAGGGGCATGACCAACCAACATGGAATTCTTGCCTTAGACTCATAGGTATCACAATGTACTGCATGCCTCGCTGCCCCCAAAACCAGGGCTTGCTGGTGCTTACCTGTAATCCCACTGCTGGTGAGGCTGAGGCAGGAGGAGCCCTATGAGTCCAAACTGCACAGTCAGACCCAGTATCAATCAATCAATAAAATTTTAAACAAAGGAGAAGGAGGAGACCACAGATGTTTAAAGCCAGAGAAGCTTATGCAATATTTGCTATAAGAATGGTGCAGGGCAATATAAGATAATGCAGGTAAACAGTTGCCAAGGGTGCTGTTGCCAACATCTTGATGTCCAGAAAATAGGCTGTTTGATTTCTTTGCTCTTTGTACTCCAGCTGTTTGAGGCTTTTCCTAGTTTACTCAGGGAATTAGCCTTTATTTTTTTGCACTCTAATTCCTCAAACCTTCTCTTTAGCTCTTCTAGAACCTGGCATTTAGCTTATTCAGTTTACTCAGACCTCTTTGATCCTTCATCTGTCTATTTTTTCTTTCTCTTAGGCTCAGAACCAAATCTTGGTTTCATTGATGCAGTGTATTGTCTATTTTTTTAATCCAATTCATTAATTTTCTCCTTGTTCTTTCTAACTTGATTTTTGTCCTAACTTTGGACTTGGACTGTTCTCATTTTTCTAGGCTTGAGATGCATCAGTAGGTTAATTGTTTGTAGTCTCTCTGTTTTCCTCCTGTGGGGATTCCCCACTACCACCAACTTCATTCTCAATACTGCTCTCATTGCATCCTCAGGTTCCAGTACATTTTACTGACTTTATAGTTTAATGTGAGGAAGTGGCTAATTTCTTTCTTAATTTCCTTTGTGACCAATTGATTATTCAAGAAGATATTGTTTAACTTCCATAAGGTTGCACATTTTTTGTGGTTTGTTTCACCACTAGTGTTTCTTTTTTTTAAATTAATTTTATTGAGAAACAAATAGCAATGAGACAGTTTCAAAACCAATTAGTAGGACAGTTCCAATAATTAATACATTGCCTATTGTTGTCTTCATAGTGGTTATTCATACTACAAGAGGCAGACATGATATTCTGTCCAAACACTTATTAGGACGAATCTTTCTTCTCATTGAGTTGAGAGAAAGTGGATATATATCTATCCTAACTATTTTGTATATACAGATATGAAATGGTCCTTCATTTGTATTCCCTTTTTGTGTTTAGTTTAGTCAGGGGTGGTTATTCTGTTATCATTTAAATATGGTAGGTGCATGAATTCAGCAAAATAATCCAATCAAGTTCAGTAGTCTATAATAGTAGTGGGTAATCTGTAGGACTGGCAACCTCGGATACCACTACTTTTTCATTACACTGCACTATGATCTGATGATGTATGTGTGCCAATTTCAGTTCTTTTGCTTCTATTTAAGCATGTTTTGTGGGCTGATATGTAATCTGTTTTGAAGAAAGTCACATGTGCTGCTGAGAAGAATGCATGCACTGCTGTTGGATAGAAGATTCTATAAATAAAAATTGGGTCTGTTTGTTTAAAGGCTTGATGCAACTCTGATATTTCTTTGGTGATTTTTTTGTTTAGTTGATCTGTCTGTTTATGACAGTGAGGAATTGCAATCTCCCTTTGCAATTGCATTGAAGTCTGCGTGATTTTTTCATGTCCATTAGAATTTGTTTTATGAAATTTGGCACATAGGCATTTGGTATACATAGATTCAACATTGTGATCTATTTTTACTAAGTTGTTTCCCAACCAATTTGTACTGACATTCTTTGTCTCTTCAAATTTTGGCTTGAAATCCACTTTACCTGAAGTTAGGATTGCTACTCCTGTTTTATTCTGAGTTCCTAGTGCATGGAGTGTGGTTTTCTATGCTTTGAGTTTTAATCTTTGAATTTCATTTTGGATTATAGATGATTCTGATATACTTAATATTGTTGGATTTTGTTTCTTGCTTCATTCTGCCAAAATGAGGTTTTTTTCCCTGGGTAAATGAGACAGTTCACATTGAGAATTATTACTGAAAGTGATTCACTTATTCCTATGATTGCAATGTTTTCCTGCAGCTTTCTTCCTTAATGTTTTTTTTTTTGTTTTTTTTTTTTTTTTTTTTTTTTTTTTTTTTTTTTTTTTTTTTTTTTTTTTTTTTTTTTTTTTTTTTTTTTTTTTTTTTTTTTTTTTTTTTTTTTTTTTTTTTTTTTTTTTTTTTTTTTTTTTTTTCTCAGCTGCTCATACTGTTGTAGGCAGCTAAATTAGATGGAAATATTCGAGGCCATCAGACAGAACCAGGCTCTCAAGGAGATAAGATGGAAGACAAGGTGGCTACTTAAAAGAGACAGACACTGCCATAGGGGCCACACCACAAGACCAAAACAAGAGGAAACACAGCTACATACTTGTTTAGAGATGGGCTTCAGGAACTTATGTTCTAAATATGCATCAGTCACCTTGAAAGAACTCAAATGAGTCACTGACCCAACTCCTAACAGGAAGAGACCCTGTCCCATATTCATGCCCACTTACTATGTGACTTGCTTCCCTAATTGGTGCTGTATTTAATCATTTTTACCTGAGCAATGGTACTTGTAATCTCATTGGTTAACCATAGTTTTGTCCCACCTCATGCACACCTAAATGAGTTCCCATGTCTTCTCCACCACCTTACACCTGCCTTACCACATGGTTTTCCTCTATAAAAGTCCCTGGAAGAGACAGCTTTCCAGAGACCACCCTCTTGGGCCTTCCTGTCCCTCCCTCAGACAGGGGCTTTCTTTTCCCCAATAAATATATTCTGTGCATAACCTCCATTTTTTCTTAAAATTCATTCTTTGGTTTTCAAGAACATGAACTCATCCCAGGGACCTTTTAGGTTGGAAGATCATTTTTCTCCCTATATCATTTGGAGGTCATCCACCCAACTTCAATTTTTGCCCCCTATGTCATTTGGAGGTTCCCTGCATCAATACCACCTGCCATATTCATTATCTTTGACTTAATGTCTTCGGTGGCTGCACTGCATCCTTCCAGGTTATCCTTGAGAAGGTTTTGCAATGCTGGTGTCTTGGTTACATTTCTCTGGTTGCTGAGACAAAATACCTGACACACAAAATTAAGGAAGTAAAGGTCTATTGAGAGCACAGTGTGTCGAGGTCTCAGTCCATATCAGCTGGCTCAAAGGCAGAATGGGATGCTGTGGCAGAGGGCAGCAGTTCATGGTTGCAAAAGACTGCAGAATCAGCAAGAGCAAAAAAAGGAGGCATGGGAAAAAATCCTCTTTGTCCTCTTAGATCATAAGCAGGCTGCCCACCCACCTCCCCAGCCCAGTGGTTGTAGCACTCACACCATCTCAGTGCTCTCCTCTTACACAGGATGAGGACACTGGTCCCCTCCAGAGGTACACTTCTAAACTTCTTGAGGTGACATAATATATCAATCAATTACAGCTGGTTTTGTGAATGTCTTCAGTGTTCTTCCTGCTGGAAATATTTTATTCCTCCAACAATGTGAAGTTACATTTTGCAGGATGTTTAAGTCATGACTGGATGATACCATCTTTTGGGGACTGAGACAGTGAAGTTCAAGACCTTCTGGCCTTTAAGGCCTATGATGGGAAATCTGCCATGACTGTTGTGGTTTTACCTTTCTCTACTAAATGTTACTGTTCTCTGGTAGCTTCTGAGATTTTATCTCCATAATGGGCTTAGGCTTCCTTGCTATAATGTGGTGCAGGGAGATTCTTTCTTGGTATAGCTATTTGAGTTTTTACATGCCTCCCTGCCTACACTTCCCATATAATTTGTAATCTTCTATATTTTTGGCTGAAATCTTTTCATGAATTCTACTTCTAAGTTCATCTGGTCCTTTATGTTTTGCATAGTTTTGTGTAACTAAATTACTTTTGTTAGCATCCTGTAGAATCTCCTAGGTCTTTTTGATTATCATCTCCACTGTCTGTTTAGGCTTAGCTCCTGCCATCCCAGAGTGTCCCTTGGATCTGTTTTCTAGCCGCCCTTGTTATTTTGAATAAATTGCAGTGTGGCTTATGGTATTCTCCCCCTAGGTGCTCTCTCAAATGGTTGCAAGGAAGGTGGAATTTCGGGAGGCATTTTGTTGCCTGCTCTCCTCCTGTTCTATTTTCTTTATGTTTTTTTATGTACTCATTTTGTTTTGTGTAGAAGTTTGTTGCTCATATTGTGAACACTTTTTTGTCAGGAGGTATCTATTGAGTTAGCTGCTTTTCAGTGATGTACTATGCTGCTAACCAACTAAGAACTTTGCCTCTAAACCAACACCTAACCACCTTGGTTAATTTGGAAGGGGAGGATACAGTGTAATTGACCCAGCCCTAAGTGTTCTGTTTCTGTGAAAGTCATCAAGATAATCTGGATGTGGGTTTACAGAGAAATAGTAACAATTATGTGACCCTGGTAATATTAAGCAAGTCAACTATAGTAGTGTCATCCAAAATAGCATACCATAAGAACCAATTAAGAATAACCTTTAGCCTTAGGGAAGAAATCCACAATTATAGCATAAACATCAAGACTTCCCAGTCACTTATAAGTAACACATACTAAATGTGCACAGTTACAGCTCTGTTTCTGGAGATTTCAAGAGTAGTTTTATACATTTAACTGCCTAAAGATTGATAAAGCTCTCTAGTTATAGTATTAAATATATATGACAATGGACAAATGCAAGGAAAAAAATTGAAACAAACTGCTCTGTGGAGAGAAGCACTATGAAGGAGCCTACTGGGGAGTGAGATGCACAAAGAATTAGGCGAAGGTAACAGGAAAAAAGACTGATGAGAAACAAAACATAAAGAAAAAAAGACCATCTGAGAAGTAAAAACAGGAAAATTTAAAAGAAAAATTAAAACAGATAAGAGGAAAACATGTAGAAAAAGAAAAAAAAAAAGAGAGAGATAAGAAACAAGGAAAATAGACAAAAGAAAATTCTCCAAACCCCAAAGGAGTACTGAAAAAGAAGGAAAGGAATGAAAAAAGGAAACACAAATGGCAAATACTAACTGACCAACCAACCAAACAGAAAAAAATACTTACAAAAACCCTTCTCCGTGATTGTGATTTCCAATGTAAGATTTTCTTTTGGAATCTACAATTCTGGAGGCAGATATCCCAGCCCAGACATATCCCTGCTCATGCAGGTAGATAAAGAAGGTTGTCAGACTTCATTCAAATCTGAGCTTCATGCGGGCACCAGCAGGCAGGAGGATTAGTAGGGCGGGGTTGCCCCCCAGCCCATGGTTTACCAATCCAGGACCACGCAGACAAAACCTGGCCTCCAGCTGAGGGGCCAGGAGTTGCAACATTTATCTCAGATCCCTAGGGGGTCTCTTTCCAGCCCTTTCAACCAGGACTATCTCCCAGGCTTTGTGGGAACCTAACACAGAGAACCTTGTCATGAAGCCATCCCTCAGCTGTGCTGAGCCCAGGGTTCAAATTTCCCATGTGGCATCAGACCAAGCACTCTATCTAGGGATATGGCAGAGTCTTAGGAATCCCTTACCAGCCTTTGCCCATAAAACCACTCAGTTACTCTCAGGATTATCAAAATCCTGTACTCTTCTTGCTAAACACAACCCCTGCTGGCTCATTCCATTGCTGTGTGTTTCCCTAAGGCCAACTGGAGCCCTCAGCTTTCACTTTCTCTCTGTAGGTTCAGGTTTTCTTCCCCTCAAGCCAAAAGCTGGAGCTGGGAAGGAAGTCCCTTCTTTCTCTTCAATCTCTCTGTAGGTATTTCCATGTTTATGTTTTGAGATAAAATCTCACTAAGCTACCCAGGCTGACCTTAAATTTGTAGTTCTCCTGCCTCAGTCTCCCCAGTAGCTGGGACCACAGATACTGTTATAAGCAGAATTAGATAAAAATATTATAGTCAGCCAGACAGGGCTAGGACCTTAAAAGAGTCGGCACTGAAGACAAGATTCCTTACTACTGTGAGGGAGATGAATGCTCCCGTTGCAGGCCAGATCTAAAGACTAATGATAAAACAAATGCTGACCTCCCTAAGGAAGGGAGCGTTCTGGATTGATCATCACCTTGAAGAAGCCAGGAAGTTGCTAATCCAAGTGCTACAAGCTACCAGATAAACTGTTCTATATTTGTGCCTGCTTGCTGTGTGTCAGGCTTCCCCATTCAATCCCAGACTTAATCAATTTTAGCTGAGCAATGGTGCCCCTAGACTTATTGGCTGACCATAGTATTGTCCCACCTCATGAGCACGCAAGCAAGTTCCTGTGTTCTCTACCTTAGACCTGCCTCACTGGATGGTTTTGCTCTACAAAAATCCCTGTACAACCCTGGGCAACCTGCTCAAGTCCCCCTTCTGTCCCTCTGTTGGACAGAAGCTTCCTTTCCCCCTATAAAAATATTCTGTTCTTAATCTCTGTTGTTCCTAAAATTTGTTCTTTAGCTTTAGAGAACACCAACTTGGCCTAGGTATCTTTCAGGTTGTGAATTTTGTTTCCCTATATCAATATGTGTGGCTATGCCTGCCATAGTCTTAAAGATATCCCTTCATAGGAGAATAGGGAAACCTAATTCACATTATCAAGTGACTGACAATATGATTATTTCCTTTGTTTATAATATTTCTCTAAATCTTGCTTTTAAATATATCTTTTTGAAAAAAAAATGGTGCTCTCTTTTACGGTTAAAAATATGACAAGAATACGCTCAGAATCTGTTAGGTTTTGCACATCCAAAACCTTTTTGCCTCATCCCCTGGAGTACAGAATGAAGAAGAAAATGGGAAGGTCTGTAAGGTGGAACCCATTTGATGGATTTTCCACCATCCTTGAGTAGAAGTTCATGGTAGGAAAAAAAAAAAAGGTTGATAGAGCAAAATCACAATGGGCAAGAGACAGAAATGAATTGAAAATCCAGACAAGATTTCAAAACTGAAGGGAGATGACCGGCATGAGGTGTGATCCTGTGAAGACAGCATGTGGGGAAAGAAAGGAGTATTAGAGAGAATGTTTTTATGTTTGCTTATTTGTCATAAGTGGAAGTTTCTATAAAATTTACTGAAGATGAAGGAATCTTTCTTCTTCCCTATAGGGAGATACATTTTCTAAAGATAAGCAGAGATCAAAGGGTGACAAATTTTATTGGATGTCCTGACTTTCCATAAAGCATTTGAATTTCCTGAAAACATAGCTAAGCAATCTCTAGGCATTTTTCCCAAGCCAATAGAAAAAGATCAAATTATGATAGATTAATACAGTCATTTTTAATGAATATAATAAATGAGCTTGTTTCATTGAGTTAAGAAATGCTTACATCTAGAAGTAACTAAAATACACAGCTTCTATGCTGAAGGAGCCTTTGCTTACACAACAAACCAGAAAGCAGGTCTCGCTAGCATTTGTGCAAGGGCTCACTGCCTCTCTGTTATTCTCTTTGCCTTCTGTGATGAGAATTATCTACTACTTCACAGTGGAAGATCCTTGATATGTCATTTAAAAAAATGGTGTGGCCCTTCCTTGCAACTCTTAGCAAGGAAGAACATAACACCGGAGCAAGATTACCCGAGGAAGGCAGCTTTAAAAGAAAACAGTAGAGGCCAGAGAGATAGCTCCATGGTCTAAGCACCTGCCTGGCAAGCTCAAGGACTGAAGTTCAATCCCCAGTACTGCATGTTTTGCTAGCTTGACACCAAGCTGGCCACTGAAATGGGTATGATGGTGTATGTCTGTAATTTCAGCACTGGAGAGGCTGAGAACAGGACAACCACTGCAAGTCTGAACTGTGTAGTGAGACCTGATAACAAATAAACATAAATAAAATGTTTTTTTAAAAAGAAATGGAAGTACTGTAAATTCAGTTTACTTATGGGTATGATCATGACTCAAAATTTTTATTTCTACCTGGAGATCTGAAACTTCATTGTGTTTTCATCAATGCAGAGACATAAACAGACAACCAAACCTATGTTACCTACCAGCTAAATCCACAGTCGGGCAGAAGGTTCCACAGATTACAGCTTCTGGCCTCCTTCATTTTGTACAGTGGGACATTTTCTCTGTGTGCTATGCTGTTGGGGCTGCTCCCATTTTGTTCCTGCTCGAGGCACAAGGGCATCTTTCACTGGAGACATTCGTACAGCTGAAAGGAGGCAATGCTAATTAGAAGAATATTTTTATCTTCTTTAATGTGTGAGCTTTATTACCACATCTCATTTAGGGTCAACACCAGGTTAAACCTCTATCCCTCCCAGATATGTTCCTCTGAATGTTTTTTCTCCCAAGTTCACCTGTCTGTCTTGAAATTAAGTGCCCTGAATGGATAGGGTTGGCACCAAGACAAATCAGAGTTTTCTCAGGTGGCTTACTGAATGGAAAGGAGAAAGAAAATCTACAGACGCAGAAAAGGAATTTTATTATACAACACACAAATATTTTTACTAACTTGTAGAACAAGTTTTGTAAACTGCAGACTGACTAACACACAAAAGGCCTATTCTTCCCACTCACTCCAGCACAGGAGAACAGATTCCAATTTCCTCAAAGGGAGAGCTTTGAGGGGGTTCGGAAGGCAGGTGTCACTTGGGCTACCATGACAAATAAGTATCCAAAATGGCAGAGTTCATCAACTGTAAAGAAGGAAGGAATAAGGAATAAATCTAGTAGAAAGATTTTTGTAATTCATAAATAACAAATTAAACTTTTTCCATAAAAAAGGTATTAGGACAGATGAAAACAATGGAGATGATAATAGTACCAGTGACTGACTTTTCACTGAATGGCTTCATACATATCTGGTATCTTAGATACGTTTTAATTTATATAGTAGCCCCTTAAGACTGTACAAGCAAAGCAGCAGGTACTATATTTATCAACCCGTAGAGGGGAGAGATGGTCCCTAAGGTAATCATTTGTCTAAGGTCAAACTAACTTAATATTATAGTACTAAGAGTGACTCCCACATTTGCAATACTTCAAAGCCTATTATTTAATCAGTTTTTATTTTTTCTTCTCAACCGTTAGAATATATTCTATGAAAGATGAGGAAAAGGCCACAGATAGATTGATGTACCTCTTCAAGCATTATTTTTAGTGAGAAAAATTGAGGTCATTAAAATTGGAGGGCAATGAAATAATGAAGTAAAAATTTTTGCAGTAGGGAAACAAATGGAAGAAAATCCGACGTGCAGAGGACATCTGATCTGAAGCAGAAATGAGTAACACAGGTACGATGCAATCCTTGAAGAGATAATGATCCCTCATGATTGTTCCAAAGCATTCCTTGGCTCTGCAGAAAGGGGAACCTGCTCCAACTTATTTCATGAGGCCTTGCAGTCATAACTTGATAAGAAGCGTGACAAGAGCAATCGTTTCATGAGCAGGTCGCTCTTCAAATGTTGACATTGTTTATCTGAGCAATGACTGATGGGCAGTGAAGAAAAGCAAAGTCAAAATGAAAATTCTGAATGTTATTTGTGATTGCTTAAAGTTTTATGGGTATTCCTTTTACGTGGTCTTCACACTCATAAAATATATTAGTTATGTTTATCTTAATTTGACTTTCTGTCAATTGTGATGAATGAAGACAACCCTAAAATAACCAGTGAGATTAACTGGAAGCTGCTGAGCAAATCCTTCCAACAAGGCAGCGCCGTGCTTCCTGTGCTCGGCAAATGTGATCTCCACGAAAGAAAGGAACTAAGAACATTTATTTTGCTTTATTGTTTTTTGTAACTTGAATTTGCATAGAAAAACTCTGGAGATATGCATAGGGTTTTTAGGAATATATGCAATTGTTATACACTGATACATTGAATCACGCATTATAAAATTCATTCCAGTAACCCATGCAAATACACAAAAGTATCCACACATCAACATTAATGAATACGAAAATTCAAGCTCAATCAAAAGATGCCTTGTAGTGCTCTTTGAGGGATAGAACTCAGACCAAAGACAGCTTAAAAGTCCCTGAATACCTGACATAGGAGGAAGATACAGCTTTCTCCAACCTAGAAAAGCCCTACTTTAAATATGACAGTGATTTTTTTTTTAATTCCTCCAAAGACTTTGAATATGTTTTAGTGTTTTCTGTATCAATTTTCAAATTTCAAAATTGATGGATAAGAAAGTATCTGAAAATTATTGACTAAGGGAAGTGTTTTCTTATTCATTTTAAATTGTATATGATTTTTTTCCTATTCTTTAATGATTCCTTGCTTCTTTCATCTTAATTAGAGCATCACTACGGATCAACAAACACTGAAATATTAGTACTTATTCAAATCTGCCAAATCAAATTCTGTGTCCAACCATAGAGCAGTATTTGCCCGAGATGGCTGGGGCCACATCAGAAGATTTTCTGCTGCTTTGCGCCTATGGTAGTCAGTGCTACGAGGTACATGGTGTTTGTCACAAGAACAATTATCATAAATGATCATTTAATAGTTGCTCTGGGGGAGCCTTCCTTATGAAAAGTACTAATAATTTAATGAGTTGGGTTGGGTCATCCTCCTTATGCAGTAGATCACAGAATATTACAGAAGCGATGTAAAAGGCCTTTGTAATTCCAAAAACCCAAAATACATTCTAGAGTTTTCTAAAATGATTACATACAACATTTAGTTTGTGAGGAAACCTGAGGAAAAATTACAAGAAGAATCCTGGGAAATCAACTGATCTAGTTAGGTTCTCCAAAATTTCATCCACATACTAAATTTGTAACCAGCTCACAATTGCAGACATTTGTAAGAATTTGGGAAAAAAATAGACAGGGGTGAGCACTGAGTTTCATGGCACAGGCCTGCAATCCTAGCCCTCTGGGAGGCTGAGCGGCTGCCATAGGAAGATTGCAAGCTCAAGCCCATTCAGAAAATTTTGTGACTGAGAGAAACCTTCTTTAATCAAAATTAAGGGAAAAACATAAGGTTGAGGAATAGCTGATTGTGGAGGTTCTGGGTGGAAGCATTAGTACTGGTGGAGAAAAAGGACATTTTGACTAAAATCAGAACAATCCTGTTAGATTGAGATATATGCATAAGTGCAATGAAACATTTCATTTCTGATTTAATTTAAAATATTCTCATTCATTATATATCAAGAAACAACTAAAACAAATCTTATTTACTGTTATGCCACAGGACCCTGACAATAAATTGTAATTTGCCTGACACACTGTGACAGGTATTAGGCCATCTTGATCATAGAAATTTTCATAATAAAATAGTAATGTTACATTTTCTCACTTCTAAGATTTTTTTTTTTTTTTTTTTTTTTTTGGCAGAACCAGGGATTGAACTCAGGCCCCACGCTTGTCAGGGAAGTGCTTTATTCCACTGAGCCATCTTCCTGGCCCCTTTATGTCATATTTTAAACTTTTTTGAAATTGGGATGCAGATTATGATTGATATAAATATTCATATCAACTTATATAAGTGTAAATAATGAGCCTTTTAACATAAAAATAAGGCTTTAAGCATTTAGCATACTATAGATACTCCAATGTGCTAACTGTATGAAGCAATATGAGACAAGTAAGTTTAGAGAGGTAAATATAGCAGTTTGTACAACCACATGTATTAGTAATTACTTTTGGAAAGTAAAGCTCTGAAATAGGAATTTTTGATAAATTAGAGTTTTAAAGAGGCTATAATTAGATTTCCTTACATTTCTATAAGGAAATACTCAAGGCAGGAATTCCTGTGAGTCATGTTCATGTATGTGGTCCTTGAATCATGTGCAATGTCTGGACTATAATAAAGGCTAAAGGAACAGATGTCAAATCAATATTTCATCTGCTCAGAAGTCTGCACATCAGACTCAGTTACTAACATAGCTCTTAGTTTTTGCTGGAACAATTTCTGTTCATATTATATTAATAAATTTATATTGTGTCTTGGTTACCTTCCCCATGAAGGAGACAAAATATCCGACACCCAAAGTTGAGGAGAGAAAAGTTTATTTCAGCTCATAGTCTGCATGAGTCTCCATCTAGAATCGCCTGACTCCAAAGCAGGGTGGCATGGCAGAAGGGCAACACAGGGCATGGCAGCGGAAGACAGCGAGAGCACCAGGCGCCTCTTTCCGCCCCTTATTCTGCATCCAGTCTGCTGTAATTAGGAGTTGTCAGTGCAATTACTGGATGGATCCAGCCAACGCCCTTTCTAATCCCAGTACCCTTTATCCCAGAACTGCACTAAAGATTCATCACAAACTTTAGATTCAACCACCTCCAAGAAAACCCTAAAATGGCAAGAGGATTTGGGGAGGGACATCTAGACAAAGCATGACAACACTGTGAATTCTATGAAATGGGTGCTATTTTTATTCCTGTTTCCTGGAAAAGCAAACAGAGAATTTAGGCAAACAAGCAAGGCTCCAGAGCTGTAGGTATAGGAAATTGAACTTAAACTTAACTTATAAACAATGTGCTGCATTGCTTCGGTGAGATTTTAGGTATTTCAAAATGACGATCTCAAACCACACATTGACATGCAAAGAATTTATAGAACTTGTTAGACTTTAAGTCTCAGTCTCATTTTCCTGAGCACCCTCCATTAACACTGCCAGTCAAAGAGACAATCTAGCACAGAAGGGTCTGTGATTAGGGGTGTTGGTAAATTTAAATACTCAAAAATTATTATAGTACTTAAGTATCCTTAAAGAACTGGTCTTATAAACTACTTGGTGTGATATGAATCAGGTTAAGCTAGGGTAGTTGAAGGAAATCACCATGATATTAATTTGGAGGTTATACTATGTCAAAATTAGACTGAGAACACAACCATGATGAACAAAACAAATGTGAAAACTATCAGTAAAGACAGCATGCTTTTTTTAAAATAAACTTAACAGAAAATGTTCTCAACAATTTCCAAGAATCAAATAAAATTCGCAGGCCATTGAGGCAGTTCGGCAGATTAAGCACAGGGACCGGATTTGGATTTCTGGGACCATATGCCATGCAGGCCTGGCCCGAGGATGGGCACACTGAACCAGCCACTGAGACCGGGCTTGGTGGCACATACCTGTAATCCCAGGATTGAGGTGCCTGAAAGCAGGAAGATTACTATAAGTCTGAGCTATGTAGTGAAAACCTACACTAAATATGCTAAAAAATTTAAAAAATAATAAAATAAACAAGATTAGCAATTGCTCATTTTAATAACAGAATATTATCAAACGAAACACAAATTAACTTTTGTTTTTTTAATTTCATTTTTTTATTATTATTTTTATTGAAGAACAAATAGCAATGAGACAGTTTCAAGACAAATGTTTTCGTGATGTTTTGGTGTCATACAATGTGCATACATGATATTGCACTTACAGGCGTTATTATAGCAGATGTCTCTAATCAGTGAATGAAGAGAGTGTAGCTATATATGTATCTTATTTTTTATAGCTGAATTATATCACAGATTCAACAATTAATTCTTTCTACCTTGTTATCTCCCTCGTGTTTGCCCATTAAGACAACTTAATATCTTGTCTAAGCACTATTAGTGCAAATTTTGCTTCTCATAGAATTATGCAGAAGCATGGCATATTTATCCTAAATGTACTGTTTATACACACACATCATGATTCTTCCTCACCCTTTTTTTTTGGCTAGACCTGTCAAAGGTGAGTACTCCATTGTCATTAAACAAATTTAGGTGCCTGAACTCAGCAACACAATACAACACAGTTCAGCATTCCACAATAATAGTGAGTTATCTGAAGAAGTTGTTGACTATAGCCATTTACAGCTCAACTTATTATTATGGCCCCATGTTAGTGCCTCATTTTTACAGTTTTCTGCTGGATGGTTAAGACCAAGATAAATCAAGACCTATACACCAGAAGATGTAGCTTTTGTTTCTGATGAGGTCAATGAAGGCCTCTCATGGTTTATCTTGTAGTCCTGTACCTTATTCTGTAGATCCTTTGTCTGTGTCATCCATATGGATGAGTCACGGCCAATGCTTGACCAGTTTGCTCTCTGTGAGAGCCTGGGACAAAATTTTCTCTCCATGTGACTCTCTCCAGCCACACTATGCATGATCAGTCTCTTTCCTCTGTGGTTTCATAATCTCCTTGATCAAAAAATTTGGGGCACAACTGAGTTTCATGATGTTGCAGTACAGGTTCTCCTATGACTTGAGTGTTCGCTGACCTTGAAAGGCTAGGGCCAAAATTTTGGCTGGCCTTTCAGCTCTTCTATTTCTCCAATTTTGATCTGTGAACTTAGGTTATTAACCATCCAGAAAAAAAGCTGATTAGTACCTTGCAGCATATGCCATTCAGTTTGCCCTATCTGACTCGATTATCTTTAGTTGCTGTTGTACATTTCTATTTGTATTTCTTCTTTTGTCTTCGATACTAGGGACACTATAAGATATTTACACATGTGTGTCTGGTTTATTTCACTTACGAGTATATGTTCAAGTGGCATCCACTTCAATACAAATGCTTCAAGTTTATCATTCTTAATAGCTGAGAAATACTCCATTATATAGAAGTACCACAGCTTTTTCAAGCATTCCTCATGTGACGGACATCTTGGCTGTTCCTAAGATTTTGCTATCATAAATTGTGCTGCTATGAACATAGGTACACATATATCATTTTGATATAAAGTTTCCACTTCCTCTAGGAAAATTCCCAGTAGGGGAATAGCCAGCTTGAATGGGATTTTCAGTCCTATTCTTTTGAGGAGTCTCCACACTGATCTCCACAATGGTTGTACCAGTCTACATTCTCACCAGCAGTGGAGAAGGGTTCCCTTTTCCCCACAACCTCTCCAACATTTGTTGTTGGTTGATTTCCTTATGATAGCCATTCTTTTTGGAGTGAGATGGTATCTCAGTGTTGTTTTTATTTGCATTTCAGGGATGGCTAGCGATGTGGAGCATTTCTTCATATATTTATTCACATCTTTAATTTTGTCCTCTGAGAAGTGTATATTCATCTCAGATGCCCATTCCTGAAATGGGTCTTTAAATTTGAGGGCCCTGTTATATCTTAGTTCTTTATAAATTCTAAACAGCAGACCTTTGTCTGAAATGCTTATTAGTTAGGATTTTTTTTTTAAATTTTGGGTTGTCTTTTCACTCTGTTGACAATTTCTTTTGATGTGCAGAAACTCAAGAAGAATTCATCGCAGTTCTTGATTCTATCAAGTGTTTCCCGTGCGAATATATGTTTGTTCATGAACTCTTTACCTACCCCTATGTCTTCAAGAGTCCTCCTACTATCTCTTGCAGGAGATTTTTTCTGTTTTAATGTTTAGATCTTTAATCCATTTTGAATTTAGCTTAGTACATGGTGATAGAGCTGGGTCAAGTTTTAGTTTTCAGCATGCAGAAAGCCAGGTTTCCAGCACCATTTGTTAAAGAGGCTTTTTTCCAGTAAGCTTGGTTGGCCCCTTTGTTGAAGATAAGATAGCTGAGTGTCTTCATAGATGATTCTGCACCTTCTAATCTATTCCATTGATCCTCAGGTCTATTTCATTGCCAATACCATGTTGATTTTATCACAGTGGCTTTGTAGTATAATTTCAAGTCAGGAATTGTGATGCCTCCTACTTTGTCTTTATTGGCCAAGATTGACTTTGCTACTCTGTCTTTTGTGGTTCCAAATCAATTTTAGGAATGATTTTTCTAGGTCTGGGAGGTATGTTGGTGGCAGTTTGATAGGGATTGCATTAACTCCATACAGCAGTTTTGGGAGTATGGCCATCTTCACGATGTTGTTCTTCCTATCCAGGAGCATGGAATATCTTTCCATTTTCTGAAAGCCTTTATAATCTCTTTTCTTAGGGTGTTGTAACTTTCCATGAAAAGATCTTTGACTTCCTTGGTTAAGTGAATTCCAAGGTATTTCAATTTCTGTGGTGCTATTATAAAAGGTATTGTTTCTATAGTTTCCCTTTCAGTGTGCTTATTATCTATGTAGAGCAATGCTATTGACTTATGAGTACTGATTTTGTATCCTGCTGTGCTATTGAATTTCTATATCAGTTCTAGTAGTTTCTTGGTGGAATTTTTGGAGTCTTCCAAGTAAAGTATCATGTTATCTGAAAATAGTGATAATTTAGCTCCTTTACCTCTTCTTATTCCCTTTATTTCTCCCTCTTTTCTAATGGCTGTTGCTAATGATTACAAAACTATATTGAATAGGAGTGATAAAGGACATCCTTGTCTGGTACCTGATTTAAGAGAAAATTATTTCAGTTTTTCCCCATTTAGGATTATATTAGCTTTTGGGTTGTCATAGATGGCTGTTATGAACTTAAGGTAGAGTCCATCTATTCCAGTTTTCTGTAGGACTTTGAAAATGAATGAGTTCTGGACTTAAACAAAAGCTTTCTTTGCATCAATTTATATGATCATGTAGTTTTTAGATTTCAGTTTATTAATATAGTGTATTACATTAATAGATTTTTCAAATAATGAACCATCCTTGCATCCCTGGGATAAATCCTACCTGGTTGTGGTGTATGGTCTTCTTGATGATTTGCTGTATTCTATTTGCCAGGATCTTATTTGCACCTGTATTCATGAGGGAGATTGGCCTGTAGTTCTCCTTTTTGGTTGTGTCTTTCCCTGGTTTTGGAATCAGTATAATACTTGCCTCCAGAAATGATTTTGGGAAGATTGCTTCCTTTTCAATTTAATTGAAGCATTTGAGGAGTGTAGGGATTGTATCTTCTATAAACTTCTTGTAGAATTCAGCTATGAATCCATCAGAACTTGGACTTTTCATTGTCAGCAGGCTTTTTATTACATTTCGTATCTCATTGACTGTTATTGGCTTATTGAGAGTTGTTATATCTTCTTGATTCAGTTTTGGTAATTTGTACCTTTTGAGGAATCTGTCCATATCCTATGTGTCTTCTATTCTGTGAGCGTATAGATTCTCGAAGTAACTATTGATATTCTTCTGAATTTCCACTGGGTCTGTAGGGATTTCACCCTTTTCATTCCTTATCGCTTGTACATGAATTTTCTTTTGCCTCTTTTTGATGAGGTTGGCAAGAGGCTTATCAACCTTATTTAGTTTTTCAAAGAAGCAAGTTATTGATTTACGGATTCTTTGAACACCCTTTGAATAGGGTGTTGTTTAGTTTCCATGAATTTAGTGGGTTTTCCTGGTTTCTTTTGTCATTTATTTCCAGTTTCACTGCATTGTGGTCAAAGCCACTGTGATAAAATCAACATGGTATTGGCAACAAATAGACCTGAGGATCAGTGGAATAGATTAGAAGATGCAGAGGCATCTACAATCACACTCAACCATCTTCGACAAAAGGGCTAAACAAGCTCACTGGAAGAAAGATAGCCTCTTTAACAAATGGTGCTGGAGAACATGGCTTTCTACATGCCCAAAACTAAAACTTGACCCAGCTCTATCACCATGAACTAAGTTAAAGTCAAAATGGATTAAAGATCTAAACATTAAAACAGAAACACTCAGTCTCCTGGAAGAGAAAGTAGGAGAAACTCTTGAAGATATAGGGGTAGGTAAAGAGTTCATGAACAAACATATATTCACATGGGAAACACTTGAAAGAATCAACAACTGGAATCAACTCTTGTTAAGGAGCTTCTTAATGTCAAAAGAAATTGTCAACAGAGTGAAAAGACAACCCACAAATTTTGAAAAAAATCCTAACTAATAAGCAATTAGACAGAAGTCTACTGTCTAGAATATATAAAGAACTAACGCATAACAGGGCCCTCAGATTTAAAGACCCAATTCAGAAATGGGCATCTGAGATGAATACACACTTCTCGGAGGATGAAATTAGAGAACGAATGGAACCCAGTAAACAGGACAGACAATTAAACAAAAGATACAAAGGAGTAAACAATAGCAGGTAAATATGACAAACGTAAATCAACACATTTCAACTTTAACCACCAATGTAAATGGACTCAATTCTCCAATTAAGAGAAATAGTCTGGCACAGTGGATTATGAACCAAAACCCAACAATATGCTGTATACAAGAAACACACTTAACTCAAAAGGACATTCATAGGCTCAAAGTCAAAGGATGCAAAACAATACTACATGCCCCAGCACCTCAGAAAAAAGCAGGAGGAGCAATTCTGTTTCCAGGCAGTCTCAACTTAAAATGAAGAAGGATCAAATGACACAACGAAGGCCACTATATATTGGTCAGGGGAAAAACTCAAGAGGAAGAGGTAACACTCCTAAATATCTATGAACTAAACACAGGAGCATGAAATTGTGTAAGGGAAATCTTAGTGGACATGAAAAATCTAACATCCAACACTACGATCTTAACAGGAGACCGTAACACACCCTTATGTCAAAATGACATGTCAACCAGATAAAAAAATTAACAGAACTGAACCAGAGCTTGGAACAAATGGACCTGGTGGACATATACAGAGTGTTCCACCCAATGCCAGATGAATACACACTTTTTTTTCAGCTGCACATGGTTTATTTTCCAAAATAGACCACATAATAGTCCAGAGGTCATGCATAAATATATGCAAGAAAACAGAAATTATCCCATGCGTACTATCTGACCACAGTGCAATGAAACTGGAACTAAATGACAAAAGAAAACCAGAAAAACCTGCTAAATTCATGGAAATCAAACAACACCCTATTCAGAAATCAATGGGGCAGAGAAGAAATTAAACAAGAAATTCAACAATATCTACAATTCAATTAAAATTCAAGCACAACATACCGTAATTTATGGGATGCAATGAAAGCAGTTCTTAGAACAAAAATCATAACTATGAACTCACACATTAGAAATACAGAAAGGGAACAAATTAGCACCCTAATGTTGCACTTCTGACAACTAGAAAAAGAAGAACAAACAAAACCAAGAGTGCAAAGACAGGAAGAAATCATAAAGATTAGAGCAGAAATTAATTCAATAGAGATGAAGAAAACAGTTCAAAGAATCCACAAATCAAGAATTTGGTTCTTTGAAAAGTAAATAAAGTTGATAAGCCTCTAGCTAACCTCATCAAAAAGAGGCAAAAGCAAGTTCAAGTACAAGTGGTAAGGAATGAAAAGGGTGAAATCCCCACAGACCCAGTGGAAATTCAGAAGATTATCAATAGTTACTTCGAGAATCTTCACACTCACAGAATAGAAGATACATAGGAAATGGACAGATTCCTCGAAAGGTACAAATTAGCAAAACTGAATCAAGAAGATATTACAACTCTCAATAAGCCAATAACAGCCAACGAAATACGAAATGTAATAAAAAGCCTGCCGACAAAGAAAAGTCCAAGGCCTGATGGATTCAAAGCTGAATTCTACAAGAAATTTATAGAAGATATAATCCCCACACTCTACAAACTCTTCAATGAAGTTGAAAAGGAAACAGTCCTCCCAAAATCGTTTCTGGAGGCAAGTATAATACTGATTCCAAAACCAGGGAAAGACACAAACAAAAAAGAGAACTACAGGCCAATCCCTCTTATGAACATAGATGCAAAAATACTCAACAAAATCCTGGCAAATAGAATACAGCAAATCATCAAGAAGATCATACACCATGACCAGGTAGGATTCATCCCAGGGATGCAAAGATGGTTCAAGATTCGAAAATCTATAAATGTAATACACTATATTAACAGACTGAAATCTAAAAACCACACAGTCATCTCAATTGATGCAGAGAAAGCCTTTGACAATGTCCAACACTCCTTTCATTCTCATTCTTGGAGTTCTGGTCATTGTGGTCTCTCTCTAGAACATCTTTCGGCAACCTGTGAATGGATTCCTTTGTCATCATGAAATTCTTTAGTTGTTCTTTGTGTGGAAGTATTTCACTTCTCTATCAAACTTGAAGGAGAGTTTTTCAGGGTATAATAGTCTGGGCTGGAATTTCTTTTCATGCAGGACTTGAGGAGCTCTGCTCCATGCTCTCCTTGCCTTCATGGTTTGTACAGAGAAGTCAGCTGTAATTCTAATGGGTTTTCCTTTGAATGTGATCTGCGTTTTCTCTCAAGCACCTTTCAGTATATTATTTTTGTGTTGCATTTCTGGGATCTTAAGTATTATATGTCTCAGTGTGTTTCTACTTGGGTTGAGGTTAGTTGGTGTTCTGTATGCTTTGGTGACCTGAATGTTGGATTTTTTCTTCATATTTGGGAAGTTTTCTGCGACTACTTCTCCCCAAATTCTTTTTATGTCATTTGTATTGACTCCTTCATTCTTGTTGATACCAGTTATTCTCACATTGTTCATCCTGGCGTCATCTTGCAGGTGATGGATTATTTTTTCATGCATTCTCATTGTTTTTAAGAGATCCTTTCTCACCTTTTCACTAGCTGCACCAGTGTCTTCAAGATCTGAAACTTTGTCTTCGCCTTCACTCAAACGGTATTGTAGACTCATGATTGATATTTTTGGTTCTTCTATATCTCTTTGACGGTGTTTCATGTGTTCTATTTCTTTTCTGTATTGCTCATTCAAGGAATCCATCATATTTCTGATCTCTATTTTTTTTATCCATATGTTCTTTAGAGGTAGTTATTAATTCTTTTTCTGCAGAGTTTCTTCCAAGTTGGGTTTCCTCTGTACATTTCCGGACTTGTTTCTAAATTTCAGATACTATGATTTTAAAGAATTCTTTTCTTAAAGAATTCTTTTTTTATTTCAGATATTATTTCTGCTTTGAGTTCCTCATGACCTTTCTTCTGTTGTTTCTTTGCTTCAGATGCTGTTAATTCATATGTTTCAGCTGCAATAGTGCTCTCTGTACTTGTTCTGGGTGATCATTGGTTTTTCCCCAGATGTTTCTGTATTTGATTCTGTATTTCAGATGCCATGTTTTCAGATACTTCTTTTTTTATCTTAGGAATTAATTCTCCTCTGAGTTCTTCTATACCTTTCTGTTGTTGTTCCTTTGCTTCTGTATCTGTTAATTCATTCATTTCAGCTGAGCTCTTGTCCTCTTCACTTACTGGTGGTTCGAGGCCTGAGATTGCATTTTTCTCCTTGTCTTTGTCAGTTTGTATATAACTGACCTCTGACCTTTGGCGTAGAGCTTTGGTGCAGCTATAAGCTTAGCTTGTAAGAGATTTGGGTGCCAGTCGATTAAGTTTGAGATTATCCAGTTATGCCTGGCCTGGATTTAGCTATTGTGTTCATTTCCTTTTTGCTGAAGCTGCTGTGGATCCCCTCTGTTTGTTCCCTGGTTAGGCAAGCAGGAACCAAACTGGGATGCAGAGTGAGTAGTGAAAATTCCCACTGTCTTGGCTGGCTTTGGGGCAAGGATCCAGAAAGTTGCTGGAGTCAGCTCTAGTGTCTCAGGCAGGTTGCTCTTTAGGTGGGCGGACCTGGGCTTTGGATGTTCTTATTCACTTGATAGGCTGTGCTGGGTCAGCCAAGCTGTGCTGGGTCTGGGGCCACAGGGTGGGACCTGGGACTGTTGGCAACTGTCCCTTTGATGTGGCGTCCCTGGAGCTCTCACTCACCAGCCAAGCTATTCTGGGTCCTGGGCCACAGGGTCACAAATTGACTACTGAGTAATGCATATGTATAGTAGTCTTGATTAATGATTGTTTTTTTTTTTAGGGAAGGATCTACAAGGGTGTTCAGTGTCTCACTACTAGATCAAACTCATAGTAATCTGCCTGTTACAGCCTCCCAAGAGGGCCACCATGTCCAGTCTCAACTGCTGTCTCAGTGCGCCCCGAGGAATGAGAGGGCAGGCTCTGCATGCCTGGGGATCGAAACCCTGGCCCCTGTAACTGCTTGCAGGTATTTTAATCTACTGAGCTATTTGGCTGGCCCTGATTATCAAATATTTTGGATTTTAAATATCTTTATAACTCAAAATGAAGACATGAGTCACTTGAATTGTGCTAGTCACTGCAGGAAATGCAAACTCAATAGGATTAACAAAGCTACTCCGATCTCAGGGAACATTGTGTTTATCATTTTCAAATCATCATCTTGGTGAAGGCATTGTTCTGCAATGAAGAGCCTCAGAACAAGGAAGAGAAAATGACCATCGCCTCCGCAGCTCTGGGGAAGGTGGGGTGAGTGCCTGACCAGAGGAACAACTCGGTTTCGGTCACTCATACGTGAATTAGTCAAAACGCCTCAGTTTCAGTGCCACACTAACCTCTGGCTTTTAGTAGTGCCATCCTAAAGCATCTGTTGTCTACTTTTTGAGGCAATATTTTACCAGCAAAAAGATACTAATAGGGGACAGGGAAACAGCACAGTAAAATAAGCCCTCCCCTGGCAAGCACAGGGGTCTGAGTTCAATCCCTGGTTCCGCAAAAACAACAACAACAACAAAAAAAAAAAAAATACTAAAACTACAAAATGTGAAGAGTAGTTTGGAAAGTAAAATAATACCTGATAAGTTATCCAATACAATAGCTATATATAGAAGTTGGCAAAATTTTGAAAGGTATCCTCAGAGCATTGTGTTACAATTGAATTAGCTATTTTACATTGCCATTTGCATTTTTCTTCTCCTACTTTTATTTTCTGTTTCACCAGAATTTCGCATATTACATAGCATATACACAAAAGGCAATGTAAACATGAACAAGTAAAACAGATGATGTCATTCGAAAAGGACAGGAGGAAAATGATAAAAATATTGTCTACTGCACAAATGCTCTAGTACATCAGTGCTAATAATGCACCTTGACTCAATGTATTATCGTTCATTATATATAACAAATTTTCTTTTAAAATATTAACCATATGTAACATAATACATTTTATGGGGCCGGGGAGATAGCTCAGTAGAATAAGCACTTGCCTGGTAAGTGCAAGGCCTGAGTTCAATCCCAGGTTCTCAAAAAACAAAAAACAAAACAAACAAACAAAAAAAACCCACCATACCTTTGAGGACTTTCTGGATGGCTTGGGCCTAGTCCTATTGTTGTAAGTGGCAGGTGACAGCTCCCCCTAGTGGCCCAAACCCTAAATGAATTTATGCAGATAAATGTATGTAGCTAAACATACGGAATTTGTTTTAATGCATCTGCATTTGAGAAGACATCTACACATACCCAGGAACACACAGACATACACAAAAATCCTACATCTTCACTCTTGTGTTGTAAACACAGGCTCGATGAATGCTGAGGCTACTGGAGCAACACTGTTGTAGGCAGCTGCATTAGACAGAAACATTATAGGCAGTCAGACAAGGCGAGGCCCTTGAGGAGGTACCTTGCAACTGTGAGAGAGATGGATGGCCCTGCTGTGGGCCAGACCTAAAGACTAAAGTTCAAACAAATGCCCACCTCCCTAAACAACAAGCATCCAGGATTGATCATCGCGTTGAGGAAGCCAGGAAGAGTCACTAATCCAACCACTACTGTTTGGCTATTGGATAAATTCCTGTTCTATATTCAAGTCTGCTTCCTATGTGACTTGCTTCTCAACTCTGTCCTTGATTTGATCAATTCTACCTGAGCAGTGGTGCTTCTAATCTCATTGGTTGACCATTGTTTTGTTCCAGCTCATGCCCACCTAAGTGAGCTCCCACGTTCCCCAGCTTAGACCTGCCTCACCACACAGTTTTACTCTCTAAAAGTTCCTGGAAGAGGCAGCTTTCAGGGAATAACCTGAGCAGGGCTCCTCTCCTGTCCCTCTCTAGGACAGAAGCTTTCTTTCCCCCAATAAATATATTCTGCTCTTAACCTCCATTTGTTCCTAAAATTCATTTTTCAGTTTTAGAGAACACAAACTTGTCCCAGACACCTGTCAGGCCGAGAGTCTCACTTCCTCTATATCAACATGATACATTTAAAAGTGCACTGTTCCTGGGCATAGTGTCGTACCTCAGGACTAAGAAGGCTGAGGCAGGAAGGCTGCTGTCAGTTTGAAGCCAGACCAGCTGGGTAACATAATGTGTTTGAGGCTAGTTTGAATTCATAGCAAGAACTGACTCAAACTTTTAAAATTAAATATATATATATATATATATATATATATATATATATATATATATATATATAATATATATATGCTGTCCTTGTATGTGACATAGTATAAGCTATGACCATATTTTAATTTGATCATTGAAAAAAGTTTCCAAGAATAAATGATATCTATATTAGTGTCAATTGACTTTTTAAATTTTTGTTTGTATCTGTGAGATTGCTTAATTTCTTGAGCTACTAAGCTATAATTCATTAAGTGTTTGTTCTGCACCAGAATGATTACAAGTATAAGAGATGTTGCAATGGACTAGTGAAGAAAAATTCCTGACTTAAAAGAGAGAAACATGCTAGAGGGGAGAGCTAAATGTTCATGTTGATTAACACATAATCCTTAAAATTGTCATTACACAAAATGTGCCAAACAATTAGCAATGTATTTTAATCATTTCCTCAGTAAGGTCAGGAAACATGAGTATTGGTTCCATGACTTTCTTTTACTATTGCTTAGACCCTGAATTTGTCTTATTCCTTAATAAATCTCTGGCTGTATTTCTAGTTTCTATTAATGTTTTTGAGTGAATCAAAAATGCTAGCTGGAAAACCAGTGAAAATTAGGTCATGTGGTATTGATATAGGGGAAATAACTCCCAACCTGAAAGACGTCTGGGATGAGTTTGTATTCTCTAAAATCAAAGGATGAATTTTAGGAACAATGGAGGTTAAGAGCAAAAAACATTTCTTGGGAAGGAATGCTTCTGAGAGAGGGACGAAAGGGGACCCGAGTGGGTTGCCCTGCATTTTCTAGGGATTTTTTTTTTTTTTTTTTTGTGGAACTAGGGATTGAACTCAGGCCCTTGCGCTTGCCAGGGAAGCACTTATTCCACTGAGCCATCTCCCAGCCCTAGGAATTTTTATTCCCCGAGGGACTTTTATAGAGTAAAACCATGATGTGAAGTGGGACAAAAGTAGGGAACTGGCACATGAGGTGGGACAGATCTGCGGTCAACCAATAAGACTGCAAGCCTAATCGCTCAGGTAAAATTGATTAAATCAGGATCAACTGGGCAAGTGAGTCCTGTAGCAAGTGAACATGAATACAGAGCAGGGTTTTTTCCTGTGGGGATAGGGTTAGAGACTCTTCCTGGCTTTTTCAAAGTAATTGATACCTATTTAGAATATCAATCTCTATTGTCCATCCCTGGGGAGTTAAGTGGCCGCGTTTCTTTAATCTTTTGTCTTGAGCTCTGGCCCACAGCAGGAGTGTCTGTCTCTCCCCTAGTTGCAATGCATCTCTTCTTCCATGCTGCCTCCTTCAAGGGCCTAGACCTGTCTGACTGCCTGTAATGGTTCTACATAACTCTGCTGTCTAGAACCAGTCAGTAGCATATGTAACAGAAATGTGAGATACATTTCTACATGAATGACTCACTTCTATTTTTCAGACAAGGATCCTTTTCCAATGACCTAAAATATGAGTCATCCCTATCATTACCCTTATCATTTTCATTTACAAAGAATTATGGATTGTGCATTAATAAGCAAAGTTTCTACAAATATTGTTTGGTAAATATCTCATGCTTATATCTTTTACCCTGAGTAACTTACTCTCAAGATACCAAAATGCAATGTATTAATTATTATTACTCTCCTACTACCTTGTTTTGAAATTCTGTTTTACTTTTTTCTTCTTTTTATAATAATAAAAAGTTACAGAATGTGATTTGCAAAGTCCCTATAGGTTTTAAAAGAGCAGGAAATATCATCAAAACAAAAATGCCTCTGTCCAGACTCTGGAGGGGGCTTGTGTTTAAGGTTACCTTCTGTTAAAGCTCAGTTTTTAAGCTACTCAGATTAGAGTTGTGAGGCCAAAAGCTAACCTTTCTGAGACTGACTTGTGAGCTGTTATTTATTCACTCAGGAGCTGTCTGCAGAACCCTGTTTTATTACCATTTAGTTTGCAGCAGTTGTTTAGTACCATGGGGCTGCAATACAGCAATACCCACGTGCAAGGACAGAGCAGGCGTTAGATCCGATGACCAGCTGCTTTGGGTCAGATAGCACAGAAAGATGTGTATCCTTCATGGTTGCAGTCTCTAGCTACAATGAGGTGCTTATTGGAGTTTTGTCCTGTAACATTTGCTCTATGAGAAGGTTCACTTTCTGGCTAGGTAGTTCAGTTTTAAGCATCTGTTAAACCAGGGTTCCCCAAACCCTTGGTCCACAGACAGGACCTCAGCCTGCTGTAGTAGGAGGCAGAGCACACAGCAGGAGGTGGCTGAGGCTGGAGGAGGTGGGTACAGCATTCACAGCACCTCCAGGCACTCGCACCGCCCTGAGCCACACCACCCTGATGTCTCCCCTAGCCTGCCTTATGCTAGAAAGCATAGAACAGCCCCAGAGCACAAAGAAGCTAGGAATGAGGAAAACTGGCTTCTTTAAATTTCCATCACCTCCCTTCCATCAGTATGAGAAATGATAGATTAGAATCTTTATTTGAAACAGAAACACTTGCTGTATAATTGTAAAATTAGCAATGAGGTTGAGTGAAGGGCAATGCTATTTTTCTGTAGAGCTGTTTTCCAAATTTTAGTCTCAACAAATTGTAGCGCACCTTTGGTAGCGTAAAGCAATGCTAACACATTGTTTTAGTGTTCTCCTTGTGTTTTCTCTAACCCCAATGTTAGAATTCCATGCAAACTCGAATAATCCATCAGTTGTCTGGTTACCATTGTTAGGTCAGAGAAGCCCACCGCGTGAAGAAAGACTCCAAGAGACGTCCTCTCATGCATGCATGGGGCTCCCTGAAGGCGCAGGAACAGAGAAGCCCTGAGCTGACCGTGGGCTGGGTTTTAAGCCTGAAGACAAAGGGAGGAGGGGTTTGAGAATATATGACTTTTTTAGGGTAACTAAGAGGGGTAGGCCAAAGGGCAACTACTAGCTAACTCTGTGGTTTTAGCTGCATTCCGAGAATGGGTGGGTTTACTTGTATAAAGTGACAAGAGTGTCCCCAGGCCGGAGATTAAATGTTTTTCCAAGCTAGGCCTGAGGTTTATGACCCCACCTGAGGTTTTTATGTCCTCTTTGTTTTAGGAACAGGGATTACAGGCCCTAGTGGGGCAAAGGTTCACAGCATTAGTTCATTAGGCAGTAATTTAGCTGACAAGGTTAGCTGATGTCCTAAGGCCACGCATACAGAACAGAATGGCAACTGACTTAAAACTCATTTGGGCCCTACACCATCACCTGCAGCCATGAAGTCCTTATCTCTCACCTATCTTAGGTCTCTTATACTCTTTTTCTGTTCAGCTGATGGGTATCTCATCAGGGCCAGCCAAAAGCCATTGTCAGGTATCAGCAAATTTCTCAGCATCCTCAGATAATCTACTGTTTCTCTGTGCATTGCTGAAAAATTTATGACTGAAAAATGAACCTGAAACCCATTCACACCTGTCATTTCTTAAAAAGGTAGCATGGTGGCAGGCATAGATGTTGAGCTGTGTGAGTCTGAGACCTTATGGAACTCAAATCAAGGCCTAGTATGGTGGGGCCAGGGAGACAGCTCAGTAGAATAAATACTTCCTTGTCAAGTGTAAGGGCCTGAGTTCAATCCCTGGTGGGCTCAGGAGGCTGTCTTTATTTGAGGGTTCCAGTGTGTTGGGAGACAGCATATGAGAGGTTGAATTTATCACAGTATCTGAGAATACATCCAAACAGGAAGTCAGGTGTAATGGGGTGAAGTGTTCCCCATGAGGGCCTGGGAGCAGGGACCGTAGGAAGTACATTGTAGGCAATTTAGGTGCATCCCCAGGGAAGGTGCTGACGCACTGAGCCCCTGGACATCCCTGAGAAAGTCAGACTCCTACAGAATCAAGTGCTAGATGGCACTGCCACTTCTCTTGCCACTCCTTTTGAATTCTGAGATCGCCCCCTGGGGTCACAGCTCATCTTCCAGACAGATGGTCCCAAGCTGGGATGTCCTAAGGGCTGAATACTTCTAGCCTAGAGGCTAAACTGATCCAACTCCTGGTAAGTAAGGAGGTGCAGTGAGCCTGCCTAACCCCTGAGGAATTGTCCTGCATAATGTGTCTTTTAAGGACCTTAGCTCACAAAGGTGAGTAATTAGATATATTATCTTTAGTCATGGTACTACCTGGGCAAGGGGGACTCTGGGTACTGACAAGCTCTTCCCTAAACATCACAAGTAGGGCAGATGGATTCTGTGCATTTTCCAAGCTGAGGAAACACTAAATGGGTGAGAAGTCCAGTAGGTGGCACTCTAAGAACTGGGAATAGGACACATCCCTAAGGAAAGAGACCAAATAGGCAAGCAAGGCCGGCTGAGTTGCTACTAGCTTAAAAGAGGTGGGATTCTGGACAACACTGAAGCCAGTAGCCCAGGCAGGACCTAACATTAAAAACTTAAGCTATAGTCCCTTCACCTCTCTCTAGACCCTTTTTAGCCATCTTCCTCTGTTCTCAGCTGCCCTGAGTTCCTGCTATCTCTCGTCAAAAAGAAATAGAAATTTTGTGGCAAATAATATTTAACAACTATAAATCACATCGTATTTTACATGAGGAAATAAAGTTGAGGACAACTTATTTAACTGAAAAAGGTGAGTAATTACCTGCACCAAATAAGATGGAGGAAGGAAGAGAACCTGGAGGAGAGAAGCAAATCTGAGAGGCCTCAGAGTTATCTGTAGGTAGGCTTGATAAGTGGCCCCCAAGACCAGGGAGGCTGCAGCAGACAGCTGAGAAAAGCTGGAGCAGCACTTTTTCTGTGGAGTCACAGGGCCTTAAAACAAAGGTCACATGCTTCTGATCCCCACTACCACATAGGGCCCACAGTATGTTCCTCCACTCTCCAAATTGCTGTTATTCCTAACCACGAAAGGATTTGAGACAGGGACTGAGAACAAAGACAAAGAATAAAAAGCCTTTTGACTGAACTTAATGGAATTCAGATCTCTGTAGTCTCCACATCTCTTTTTACCTCCTGGCTCTGGCTTTCCAAGACGATACTGTTGTAGGCAGCTGAATTAGATAGAAATATTCTAGGCAGGCAGACAGCACCAGGCTCTCAAGGAGACGAGATGGAAGACAAGGTGACTTTGCAACTTGGAAGAGACAGACATTCCCATATGGGCCATACCTCAAGACCAAAACAAGAGGAAACACAGCTACATACCTCCCTAGGGAGGGGCATCAAGGGTTGATGTTCTAAATAGGTATCAATCACTTGAAAGAGCCCAAATGAGTCACTAGCCCAACTCCCAACAGGAAGAGACTCTGTCCTATATTCATGCCTGCTTGCTATGCGGCTCAATCCTTCATTTCTTTTTTTGGGGGAAAGGGTCTACAGAGTGTTCAGGATCTAACTATCAGATCAGACTTATAGTGATCCACCTGCTTACAGCCTCCTGAGACCGGGGATTGCAGATGCACACCACCATGCCCAGTCTAAGTTGCCATCTCAGCATGCCCTGGAGGCTGGGCCAGCATGGCAGGCCTGGGGATCAAACCCTTGGCCCCTGAAACTGCTTGCAGGCACTTTAATTCACTGAGCTACTTAGCATCCCTTGCTTCCCTATTTGATACTGGATTTAATCAATTTTACCTGAGTTTGTTATCTCATTGGTTGACCATAGTTTTACCCTACCTCATACCCTCCCAAGTGAGTTCCCATGTTCTCCACCACCTTAGACCCACCTCACCACATGGCTTTCCTCTATAAAGTCTCTGGAAGAGACAGCTTCCTGGGGACCCCCGCTCGGGGACCCCCTCATGTTCTTCTCTCAGAAAAGAGCTTTTTTTCCCTCAATAATAAATATGTTCTGCTTATAACTTCTATTTGTTTTTAAAATTCATTGTTCAGTTTTAGGGAACATGAACTTGTCCCAGGTATGTTTTAGGTTGGGAGGTCATTCTTCCCCTATATCATTTGGAGGTCATCCACCTGACATCATATTTTGCTCCCTGTATCATTTGGAGGTTCCCACCAAGATCATTGGATGGAGGCATGAGTTTGCTTTTCTTTCATAGATTCTAGATTGGTACTTATTTAGGTAATAATTTTTTACGCTTCAAATTTTGATACACTTTTGCTCACTGCTCATAGTTGTTCGTGTTTTGCCTCATACAGTTTTGTCTCATACGGGTTGGTTAAAATTGCTTACAATTGCTTACACTCTGTCTATTACCTGGTTTGGTTAAAATGTTGCTCAAAATGTTATTGGTCAATCTGTGTTAAAACATGGAAATGTTAAGTCAACAATATGCAATGTATTAATTATTGTAACCATCCTACTAACCTGTTTTGAAATTGTCTCTTTGCTATTTCTTTCTCATTAAAATTAATATAAAAACATGGAAATGTTATAAAGTTATGATATTTCTTCAATGGGACATTTTATGACTGCTGTGTACTTACATATGTTGCATTTGAGCTAGGCACTAAATGTATTAATATTCCTTGCTTAACTTTAGATGATAGCACTAGAAAGAATAAGGTTATAAAGCCTTCTAGTGGATTTAATGTAGACCTCTGTAAAATAAGACTTTTAAACCTAGCTAGGACTTAGAAATATACATGCTTGTATATGAAACATGGGACTCCTTTTGCCAACTAAATAACATTAGGTTGGCAACTGTTCTTAAAGACTTGGAGGACAGATTTCACTGGGACAGAGTGGCTCTGATCCCCCCTACATGCTTGAGGAAATGTCAGGTCTGCTCTGTTTCAGTTTCCTTTCTTTGACCTTACTCCTAATTTTCCTACTTCTTTGTATTTTCCTTTTTAGAGGCATGTAAACTTAGGAGAATGATATAAGCATTTGTTAATTATGAAGACAGGGAAGCCGTTTTAAAAAAGGACACATACCCCATCTCTGGGTCAGATGAGACAAAAAGGAACCATGCCTGTCCAGGAGGACATGTATAAAAGCCAAGTCCCACTTCAGTATTCTGGGCAGGTCTTCTTTAGGAGGCTAAACCTGAGACACAATGGAGAGAACCAACTTCTCCCCATTTGGGTGACAACAGAATGAGCTATCTCCAAAAACTTATGGGACCAAAACACATTTAGTGCAAGGGAGAATTTCCACCCTTTTACTCCTAGCTAGTAAATCCTTCTAGGGCAGCTGCCACTCTTTGAAGCAGAGGACAGGTTTCCTCAACGATTCTTTGGTGAATCCCCACTAAAGCCAACAGCTTATGGAATGTTGACCAGAGAAACC
Organism: Ctenomys sociabilis; assembly: GCA_004027165.1. Taxonomy (NCBI): domain Eukaryota; kingdom Metazoa; phylum Chordata; class Mammalia; order Rodentia; family Ctenomyidae; genus Ctenomys; species Ctenomys sociabilis. The sequence goes on along the minus strand of PVKA01000760.1, from coordinate 89,019 downwards.
TCTGGATTCCTTTCTGGAGATTGAGCTCTGGTTGTGTGGGCCAATAGAAACTGAGAACACCTGCAGGCTCATGGCCATACCCAAAGGTTCCTTGATAGAAACTGGTTCTTACTGCTGAAAATCTCCATTTACCTATTTTTTTTCTCTTTTTCTGCTACTAAAGTCAGAATTCTACCTGAGGTTTTCAGTAGAACAACTTAATGAGTCACTCCGTAAATTAGGCTGAAGCTGCTTGCAATAGTTTACATCCTACAGTGGCTATTGGTGATGATTTACATCTGTGCCTTACACATTAACTAAAAGCAAGAAAGATTTTTGTCAGCCTTAAAGTAATGTGGGTTTTTTTTTTTTTTGCCAATATGTAAAATCTAATTGCTAGATGATAAACATAAATTTAACCTGTGAGCTCCAAATATTTAACATAGCCTATTCCTTCTTGGAAAGGTTGCCCTGGTAACTAAATGGAAGAATACAAATGTCTTGGAGATTTCTTTGCCCTAGAGCTCAGGGCAAAGTTCTTCCAGTCAGTTGTCTCTTTTGTCTATCCGCAAAGTTGATCTGTTTTATAGTATTGTAGGCAGCCAAATTAGATAGAAATATTCTAGGCAGTCAGACAGGACCAGGCTCTCAAGGAGACAAGATGGAAGACAAGGTGACTTTGCTACTTGGAATAAATAAACACTCCCATTTGGGCCGCACCTCAATACAAAAGAGGAAACACAACTACATACTTCCCTAGGGATGGGTATCAGGGATTGATGTTCTAAATAGGTATCAATCACCTCGAAAGAGCCCAAATGAGTCTCTAGCCCAACTCCCAATAGGAAGAGAACCTGTCCCATATTCATGTGGCTTGCTATGTGATTCACTTCTCTATTTTTTTTAATTTTTATTTTATTGAAGTACAAATATCAATGAGACAGTGTTAAGATACCTTGACAAAATGGATTTGATAAATTAATACATTGCAAACTGTTTTCATAATTTTTGGTATCATAGAAGGTGCATATATGATATTATACTTACAGACATTATTATAGCATATATCTCTTATCAGTAAATTAAGAGAGTGTAGCTGCTTGTGTATCTTATTTTTTATACCTGAATTACATCAAAGATTCAATAATGAATACTTTCTACCTTGTTGTTTTCCTAGTGGTTGTCCATAGTACTGGAAGCTGACATAATATCCTGTCCAACCACCATTAGTGCAAATCTTGCCTCTCATAGAATTATGTAGAAGCATGGCGTTATCTACCCCAACTGTACTGTCCATACACACACATCATGATTCTTCCTTTCTATACCCCTTCCTTTCTCTACACCTGTCAAAGATGGGCACTCCATTGTCATTCAACCAATTTAGGTGCCTGAACTCAATGACACAATCCAACACAGTTCAGCATTCCACAACAGTAATGAGTTACCGAGGAAGTTGTTGACCATAGCCATTTACAGCTCAAATTATTATTATGGCCCTGCAGTGTATGCTTCATTTCTATACTTTTCTGCTGGATGGTTAAGACCTAGATAGAGCAAGACCTATATACCAGCACACATACTTTTTGTTTCTTATGAGGTCAGTGAAGTCCCCTCAGGGTTTACCTTGTAGTCCTGTACCTTATTCTGTAGATCCTTTATCTGTGTCATCTATGTGGATGAGTCATGGCCAATGCTTGACCAGTTTTCTCTCTGTGAGAGCCTGAGAGAAAGTTTTCTCTCCATGTGACTCTCACTTCTCTATTTGGTGCTGGATTTAATCTATTTTACCTGAGCTATGGTGCTTGCAGTCTCATTGGTTGACCACAGTTTTGTCCCACCTCATGGCCACTAAAATGAATTTTCATGTCTTCTCCACCACCTTAGATCCACCTCACCACATAGTGAGGTTTTCCTCTATAAAAGCTCCTGGAAGAGACAGCTTCCCAGGGAATTACCCTCTCAGGTGCCCCTCTAGTCCCTCTTTTACACATAAGCTTTGTTTCCTCAGTAAAAATATTCTGCTCATAACCTCCATTTGTTCCTAAAATTCATTCATTGGTTTTGGATAACATGAATTCATCCCAGGTGCCTTTTAGGTTGGGAGATCATTTTCCCCTTAAATCATTTTGCGGTCTTCCACCTGACTGCATGTTTGCTCCCTGTGTCAGTACCAGGTGTTATGGTATTGCAGCACACGTTTTCAGGTTCTTGTGGATGACAAACAAATAGTTGGCACATGATGGTAAAGAAGAACTAATTTAATGAATTTTAAAGGGCAAAGGTATGCTCAGAGGGAGTAGCCTCACGTTCAGAAAAGAAAAAAATGGTGTGAGCACTGCGTATGTTGAGTAAGACTTTCAAATGCTGCACCAGGCCTAGGGCACCTCTCCTTTGGGTCTTTCAGAGGAAGATTAATAGGGTGATTGACAGGATGCTGAGTCATGGCTCCTCTATTTACTGTGCAAGTCCCGTCCCTGTCTTTGATGTCCTTATCTCTGACTCTTGATAGCAGGCTTTAGGACAAACTTCATGAAGGTTCATCCTGGGTTACTGCTCAGGTGCAGGCATATGCACAGAAGCATTTGACAACCCCAATGGTACTATTGGTTCTACCAGCAAGTATAATTGTTCTCAATATTTTAGTAGTGTCTTTATTTCTGTAGATATACAATCAAGTCTGCTAAACCTGTATATCAAAGAAGTGTCCTCTTTCCTGAATTTTAGAGAGATGTCAAATTACTTCTACTTGATAAACTTCTATATTCAGATACATGTACAGAGAGAGAGATACACACACACACACACCTTGCTTTATTAGCATATCCATCAAAAACACTGAAAAAAAAACCTTTAAATCTTTACAGACTTTGAAAGTTGCAGAATAAATGCTAACAGAACAACCATCCCATGAATGATAACTATAAATGATGAAAACAATAAAAACAATTGACCAAATATTTATTTGAAAATTTCAGAGAGTGAAAGAAAGTAAGCATATTTTGAAGGAGAATTAAAACTTGGAGAAAAGAGGTCAAAGATCTATATGATCTGAAAAGAAATATGGGGCCACAGAGGAATATGATCAATGATGGACAGAGTGCCTAAAGACAGCCACATGAATAGGAAGACCTCTCAGGCTTTCACAGAGAGTAAATTGGTCAAGCAATGGCCGAAACTCATCCACATGGATGATACTGACAAAGTATCTAAAAACTGCAGTATAGGGTTTCAAGGTAAATCCTCAGAGGATTTGACTGATCTTATCAGATACAAAAATTACATTTCTTGTTATATGGGTCTTGCTTTATCTTGGTCTTAAACATCCAGCAAAAAAGTATAAAAACGAAGTACAAAAAGTAAAGCTATATTAATATGCTGAGCTGTAAAAGGCTCAAGTCAACAACTTCTGACATTGCCAGTCCTACAGATAACCCACTACTATTATGGACTACTGGACTGTATTGGAATATTTTGCTGAATTCACACACCTACAATCTTTAAATGGCAATGGAATACCCATCTCTAACAAAAGCAAACAAAAAAGGAGGATATAAATGAAGGACCATTTTTGCGGTGAAAAGAAAAATATACATTTATCTGTATATACAAAATAGTTAGCATAGATATACAGCTACCTTATCTTGGTTCAATGAGAAGAAAGATTTGTACTAATAGTGTTTGGACAGGATACCATGTCTGTATCTCCTACTATGAATAACTACTATGAAGACAACAATATGCAATGTATTAATTATTGTAATTGTTCTACTAACATGTTTTGAAACTGTCTCATTGCTTCTTCTTTCTCAATAAAATTTATGCAAAAAGATACATATCTATACATATATATAATTTCAACTTTAATATTTTTAAGCCTGTCAATGTATTAGAGATTTTTCCATGTTAGTATATATACATCAACATGTATCTATATATATTAGGTATATAGACGATCTATGTAATTTGCTCTACACTACAAATATCTATGAGCTCTTAAAGCCCAAAAAGTAAATAAATAAGTAAATTTGACTTGAAATGAAAAAAAAAATATTGAAGAAACCAGAATGAGTTTTATATTTTTTGCAGCTAAAGACAGAGGGAGCCTGCAGTGTGGTAAGTCACCAAAAAGCAAAATGTTATAAAATCCCACTGGCTCTGGAGAATGGAGCTTGGGACCACCAAGACAAAGATCAAAAGAGGACAGAGTTTCAAAAAGGAAAGATCCAGGCAAAGAGACTTGAAAATCTATATTCTGACATTCCCAGAAACATAAAAATTTGAGAAAGATTTCAAATATATTAATTGGTCTAGAGAGCTAAGTAGAATGTTGAGATGCTGCTTGATATGATTCAATATACAGGATTCAAGATGCTACAAAACAGCCATCAGAAGCACAGCAACAGCAATGAACACACATGATCTAAAGAATCTGAGAAACAATACATTCTCAAGAGAAAAAAAATGATCACCAAAAGTGAGTCCTGAGATGGACTCCTACATTGGAGTTAGCTGATTGGAATTTCTACAGCAGCTAGTAAGACAATGTGTGAAGACTGCTTTCTTTTAAAGTACTGATAGTAAAAATGTCAAAAACTACATCCAAGAAACAGAAAACATGAAAATAAAACAAGAAGAAATTTTATGTCTGAAAATAATATTTTTGATAAAAAATCCAGCTACATTTAATAGCATAATGGACCTACTTTTAAAAATGAATTATTGAATTCAATATACATTAATGGAAATCACTACATTTTAAAACATGAGTTAATAGCACTGACAATAATAAATAAATGGAGCCTAAACAATCTTGTGAAGATGAATCTTTCTATTTATCACTGCTATTAGATAGTGATAGGTTCTGGCCCGAGTACAGATGCTAAGTTATCATAGCTGGGATTCAACATGACTGATTCCCAAAACCAACAGCTTATCTTGCCATTGGCCACTTTGGCCTTCTTCTTCACTCCAGCCCTGAATACAACTTCTGTTTACTTTTTCCATGCACACAAGGGAGACACCAGTTAGCTGCTGTATCACTGAACCTGCTCTCAAAATTCCACCCCTAGCCAAAGTCCATAAAATCTCAGGCTTTTCTGTCAGGTCAGAGGATCCTCCATCTCCCTGCTATCAATAATTCTCTGTGTCTCAGAGTACAAATAAAGGCTTCTGGGCCTCCGCTCCTTCCTTTTACTTCTGTTTGTCTGCTGTTTTGCAGAAATACCTAACAGAAGTGGCAGATATAAAATCCAGGAAAATGTGAAATGATAACCTCTCACATTTAGTGAGACAAAGCACAGCTCAAATCCATGATAGAAAGAAATCATTAGAAATTAAATTAGCATTGAATAATGTTAAAAAGTTTTCTAAAAGACTAATAACTTACAAATCACAATTCTGTTAAATAGCATTCAGGAGACTGAAAACAGGAGGATCACTACAAGTCCAACCTGTGAAGTGAGATCCTGTAGACCCTGTACTAAAATGCTTACAAAATCCCATAAAACTAAGAAAGTTGTTGTCATTGTAGCTCTTTATACGAAATTTGGAAGATCAGGTGAGTTTTAGAAAACTAAATATGAGGGCACTCACTGTAGACATCTGAGTGAGACAGAAATATCATAAGCAATCATACAGGGCTGGACCCTCTGATGGAGCCCGGGTGAAGACAAGATGCCTTGCAACTATGGGAGAGACCCTCTGGTGTGGGCCAGATTTCAAGACAAAAGACAAAACAAAAGCCTCAGAATACATCCCAAGGGATGGACATCTGGGACCGCTAGTCTAAATAGGTATCAATCAATTTGAAAAGCCTGGAAGAGTCACCAACTCAACTCCCTACAAAAAAAGCCCCCACTGTGTATTCACGTCAGTTTGCTATGTGACTGGCTTCACCATATGATCCTGATTTAATCAATTTTTCCTGAGCAGTGACACTTGCAATCTTGTTGGTGCACCATAGTTTTGTCCCACCTCATGCCTACATTTCAAGTTCCCAGGATTCCCGTTTTAAACTCATCTCACCTTGTGGCTTTGCTCTATAAAAATCCCCAGAAAAGACAAAATCCTTCGCAACTCACTTGTGTCCCCTTCTTTCTCTCTCTCAGATAGACACTTTCCTTCCCTAGGTAAATATATTCTCCTCTTAAACTGCATTGTTCTTAAAACTCACTTTGATTTTAGAGATCACAAATTCTTCCCAGGTATCCTTCAAATTTGGAGTTTCATTCCCCTATATTAGTATGGAGGATGAGAGAAAAAATTTAATATATAGGTAAATGTACAAATCTTTTTTCTTTTTCTTATATTTTAGGGAAGGGTCCACAGGGTGTTCAGGGTCTCACTACTAGATCGGACTCCTAGTGATCCTCCTGTTTACAGCCTCTCAAGTGCGGGGATTACAAGCTCACTCCATCACGCCCAGTCTCAATTGCTATCTCAGCATGCCACAGGAGTGGGGCTGGCCCCAAGATCGAACCCCCCAGCCCCTATGCCTGATTGCAAGCAGTTTAATCCACTGAGATGATATTTTGTATGGAGTTTTTAAAGTTCAAAGAAATGAAATCTTGTAATTAACGGAAATATCCTGTTTGTCTTGGTAGTGACGGCTTCATGGACTTACCTATGTCTCTCAACATTCATTGAATGATACTCTTCGTGTGTCTCGTAGGTTTTTCAGTATAAACCATATGCAGTAAAGGAAACTAACATACTATTTTGAGGATGATAAATGATAAATTCAACTAAGTAAAAGTACTAGTGATGCTATGATTTTCCTACATTGTGCTTCCTTTTCCTCTTCCTGCCTTTGTTCACATCTGTGGACTCTAAAGGGAGAAAAAGATACAATGGCAAAAAATAATTAGGAAAAAAGAAATGGGTGTTTATTCAGAGTTAGAATTTAATTTATTCATACAACTATTAGTATATGGTTATTATGTACTAACCCAAAATATTTAGACATCATGTTTGACTCTGCCTTCACATGGAACATAATAATAAGCCTAACTGATGCCATCTACAAGTAAGTGGACCCTTGAGCTACAACCAGGCTGACATAAGAACAACTTGGGGTATAAACAAACTTTACATTTAACTGACACTGAAATCATGAATTATAACCCAAATGCTGGCTGCTTGTGGATCCAGTGGTCTCAGGTACAGGTTTTACCCTTAAAGAGTGCTGGAAGGAACATTACATCTTTTCCTGCATGGGGTAAACTGAGAAAGCCTGGGCCAGGGTCTCTCTGTGGACACTGATACATGCCTGTGTAACATCCACGAGGCTTTGAAGGCTGTGTAGAGGATCCTGAGCTCTCAACTGATTTTCTTTTGGTACCTGGGATTGAACTCAGCACCTTGTACTTGCCAGGTAGGTGCTCATGCTGCTAAGCTGGCAAGGTACAACCAGCCCTCAGGAAGGAACTGAGTTTGTAAGTCCATTCCTGTATGCCCTGAATTCACCTGTCTGCTTATCAAGTGCTTTAAGAAGTCAATATCTGTAGCTGGATCTTGGCCACCCACCAAAGCTTCCTACCTGGTGTCCCATGTCCTCTAGTCGCATGCACAGCCGCTCATCACTCAACAGTTACAGAGATCTGATTAAGGCCCTTTAAAATCCCTTCCATGGTTTTCCATGGGCTTCAATTAAAAGCCAAGGTTCTCACCGCACTGAATCACATCTGACAAAGCCCTGTCATGCAGCCTGCTCGCTGAGCTCTGTCACAGTGGCTCACGCTGTCACGGACCATACTAAGTTCTTTTTCCCTTTAGGGCCTTTGGCTGCCTTCTCCTTTGTTCAAATTTTTATCTTTTTCCTTCACCTTCATCTGGTAAGCATGGTTATCTTCTTTTTTATTTTTGAAGTTTACCTTCAAAAGCTATTTCCATTAAGAAAACCCCTGGACCTAGCTTAACCTAGTTGGGACTCTCAGTAATTCTTTAGCACTGCACTCTCCTTACGCTTTTTTGGTGCCACTTATTGTATTTAATTGTGTTTTTGGTAGGTGTTTCGGTGTTTGTATGCCATTGCCTTCTCTGGAACACAACTTCTGATGCCTTAAAAAGTCTTATTCCTCATTGCCTTTGTAGCTCTAGGCTAAGTGTCCACTGTGCAGTAAACATCAGGCAAGTATTGAGGGAATGATTGGAGCAATGAAAAAAGAAAATGAATAATATACATATTTGATCAACATGACTCATGTGCTAAGCTCTGAAACTTTTCTCTCACAAAATACCAGCCATAACTTTTGTGGCAACTAATTATGGAGTGCTTTCCTACCCTTTTCCTAGTTTAGTCACCCAAGAAATTCAAGAAATCAGAACAGATTTGGCAAAGTCCAGGAAAATTGGAAGCTTCTAGGTGGCACTCCAAATTCAGCTGTGCTCCTGGTGAGGCTGAGGGTGACACCTTGGGATCTGAATGGAGCACCAGGAAAGGAGATGACAGCCAACTGGGAAAGTAAGCTTTACTCAGACCTTAGAGTCTGAGCAAATTAACTTTTAATAATATTCACCCAATGACATTTCAAGTAAAATGTCCTACTTATATTTGGGATTGTAATGGAAGGCAGTCCATAGAAAAATGAAACTATCATTTGGCTGACATTCATTAAACATGTAATGAAAGGCATTTACCTGCTTCATACATATGTGGATGTCCATGGAAATATATATGAATACATGCTGTGAAGAGGCTGCATGACAGGGCTGAGTCAGATATAATTCAATATAATAGGGAGATTGGTTTTTACCTGAGGCCCATTGAAAACCATATATATATATATAATCTTCAAAATTCCTTTAAATATTGCCTCTACAATGTCACATTGAGGCATAGTGTCGATCTGTTCGGTAAAGCACATTCTCTAGAGAAATAACTACATTCATATTGCAGCATTATTTAAAATTCTTCAAGACTATAATGTTACAACTTTGAGAATGGAGATCTCTACTCTTTGACGCTTGTAGGAAATAACTATATATAGTTACATATGTATGGTTGTATATATCATGACCACGTATATAAAATAACCATACATTATACATTATATAAAAAGCTATATATTATATTGTTGCACTATAATAACCTTAGCTATATCTATGTCTGTATCTATGTATATACCTGTGCCTGTGTCTATACCTATATCTATTTCAGTTTAGAGTTCTGTAAAGTCATTGATTGTAGCTAAGACAAAGCAGCATCTGCATCATCATGATGCGATTAATCCTAGGGCTTAGTCACCCAAGAAATTTAGTCTCCCAAGAAACCTGGGAGAAATAACACATTATGAAAAAAGGAGACCGAGATGTCTTCATAAGTACTTTGAGTAATATTTTACAAATTAAAATCTCCAAAAACCAAAATAATCATATATACAAAACTATGTATAAAATGCATATTACCTATATATGTAGACATAAATTTATGCATTATAACGTAATTGCATATGCATGTACACATGTGTATTTTTGTATATAGGAATATACATGTGCAAGTTACCAATCACACTCCTCTGTGCGCACCACTGCCTCACACACACATGCACTCCTACATGGGCACTCCATTATAATGTATCTTTAAAGCTCTGACTGTCCCTGGGCCCCACATTACAGCAGGACCACCTGGCCACGGGCAGTGAAGTCCCAACCCGGTGCTCAGGTGATGAGGCTCTTCTTGCTGTATGTGCCTCCCAGCTTATTGCTCCCAACTTGACAGGGTTTGTTCCACACATATAGTTGAAATGAAGTAAATATTTGTCTTTTATAACTCTAAAGGAGCTGATAAATCACCATATATTACTTAGGGAACATTTCAAGATGATGAATTAGTAAGCTAGATTTAAAGCTCAGGAAATTCATGAAAATATTCTTTGAAACACTTAACTTTTGGCATCATAAATATAGGGAGAGAACTAATTTTATCACAGAAAATAAGAATGTAATTACAAATATGACTCTAAATGACTTTCTGTACCTCTCTATATTTGGTTCATTAGGACACCGATGTGTCAGAGCTGCACACCAAATTGGGCATGAGGATGGGTATTAAAATCACTTGAACTTAGATTGACAAACCACGAATTTCTCACTAAGCACATAAATGCTAGGATTTCTAACATGTTCATTTTTCCCTTTATTTTAAAGGTTAATATCGGGTTAATGATGATGGTTAATATCAAGATAATGCTGGTTTGTTCTCAGAGTTGATATTTGCAACTAATTGCCTATGTAACATGTTGGTGGGACCTGAAGCCATAATAATTTAAATGAAGCTTTGAGGATATTGGTGGTAAAAAGGACAATTGTTTGAAATTCTCAACAATGAAAGTTTCTTAAAATATATAATCATTTAGAGTCTAGGTAAATGAAGAGCTTGTCAGTGATGTTAGAGTGTGTTGTATCTACATGTGCTTTAAAAAACTATTCACAGTGTGGTCTTAGAAATTACAGGGTAGATTCAGCACTCAGTGAAAATTTTTTTCCATCACAGAGAAGAGAAAGTTAAATTTTTAGAGAAAATTTTCACTATTTACAAAATAAGAACATTTGATGAACAAATGTCTAGAAATAAAAATTACATGATGACATGCACATATCTAAATCAGAAGTAAACAGAGCTCCCTGAAGTTGTGGAAGGTGAGCCACAAGACCTGGTGTTTTGAAGCACAGAGAGGCGCAGAAACAAACCAGGTCCAGCTCACATATGTAGATTCATGGAGAATTTGCCAAAGGAAGGTTTAAGTGTTATATAAATGTAACACACAGATCATCAATACTACATGCTTACTGGATTAAGAAAGCATAGAAATGCATTCTAAAAGCCACAGAATCATTGATTGTCATGCCATGATGACCTTCAAATGACACCTGGAATCCTTATAACTGTCCAGCTTGTTGGTCATTCATTTCCAAAGGTAGACTACAAAATTAGAACAGTGTTAAGTGTAAAGTCCATGTCAGTAAAGTGACACGTTCTCCATTGACCTCAGCTTCACACTATGCACTGTGAAATTCCAGCTGTAGAGCACTGTAGCCATCACCTACCCACAAGACATGGTACTGCGATGTCTGAGAAAGAAAAAGCAGAAAATCTGGTGTGGCAAATGCTCCATCCTGAGGAGCATTGCAAGGGGACATCAGAGACTATGCAAAGTGTCTTTGATAAACTACACGGAATGGACAGGGGTGGAGTGGAGTGTGCTGGAATGAGGCTTCAGGAAATGTCCTAGGAAAATGAGTAGGACAATATTACTAGAAAGTACAAAGTTTATTTAAGAGAAGCTTCACTAAGTCACTAAATTGGCTCAGCAATTACACACTCATAATGTGGAAGACCCACCCTAGGATGGCTCATCACCTGGATGATAGAAAAGATAACTGAGGAACGACTGTTGTGCTTTTGTTCTTTGGAAGAGCCCAGTCTTGCCTTCACCTGGGATGTTATCTCTTGGCTGTCAGAGCACCTCCTTCCACCTTCAGTGTAAACTGTGTAGTTTACACCACAGACCCACCAGCCTCCTGAGACAGACTCCTGGGGACACTGCAGTGAGCTCCAGACCTTTGATCCGATCATTTGATCTCCAGAGTGTGGACACCTTGTACATGCTGAGTCATGCAACTCCATGGGTGGCTACTGCCAGCCAATCTTGCAAACTCGCATATGTTGTATATCTGTATTATAGCTGTTTCTCTAGTAATAATTGACTGATACACAAGTCTTTTCTAATTATCCATAAGTTTTATCATGTTTTCCTTTCACTTAATATGAAGATATTACAGCAACATCCAGTGCAAATATTAAAGTATACCATTTTAAACCTAGTTTGTAAAGAAGTACAGCATGGTGGATATAGCTGGAGAAAGTTGAGACATGGTGCTAAGAAAGATGATGTTTCAGGGAGCACTGCTCACCCTCGGAATGGAAAAGTCAAGATCATTGTCCCAAAGTGTCATAAATGCAATAATACCTCTGATATGATTAACACATTTCTTGGTTCATGGTATTGACACATTTTCTACCATCTCATATGCCATTCATTTTCTGAAGATCATGCATTTTCTTCTGTGCATAAGGCTATGCAGAAAAATAAAAAAAAAATTTCTTTGGAAGTTTAGTAAGAATAGAAAACATTAGTTATATGTTTTTTGAATAAACTGTATTCTGTGAAAAGTTTTAGCATATTATACACCACTTAATTCTCATGGAATTTCAATAGGTAATATGTTATTACCATTACTTTTGCTTTTTGTGATAAATAGAAAATTAGGGAGACTGAAAGTGATAGAGCTGAGTAGAGGAAGAGCTGTGCTTCTATGGGTTGTGAGCTTGGTGATATTAAATTTAATTCTAATTATTAAAGTCTAACATAGAACCATGCATTTCTGGTTCAACTGGTCACACCTCATCATTTCAGAGCAGATGCATCACTTAGCACTGGCCTGCTTTTTCTCCTCTTTATTCTGTCCTCACATTCAAAGACATTGTATTATACAGCTGTATAATACAAACGAAGTAAATCTAACCATATACAACATTGTAGCAGAAAGTGTTGAACTAATAATCGTTAGACAAGATATCATGTCTGCATCTTGTAGTACGAATAACTATGATGAATGCCACTGTATGCGGTGTACTAATCATTGTAACTGTCCAATTAACCTGTTTTGAAACATCTCATTGCTATTTCTTTCTCGATAAATTTAATATAAAAAATGTAACAAAAATAAAAAGGGTGAGAGAAGAAGAAAAGCAGTAAAATTAATGACAATTTTGGATAAAGAAACTGCTAATCTGATCTTAAGTTTCCTGTCAGTTCTCATACTGCAGACTACTTCCCAGGAGGTGTTAGAAAACTATAAAAGATTTCTGTCCTCTTCTCCAAAGCTGACTTGCCACTCTTAGTTTCTACATGCAGAGACAGAACACAGCTAATGGGACCATAGAGATGGCTCAGTAGGATAAGTGCTTCCCTTTCAAACTCAAGGTTCCGCCAAAAAACAAAAAACAAAAACAAAAGAACACAGCTAAAAAATAAAACACTGGGAACTAAGGAAAGACTGGCTAGTTTTCAGTGAGGTTTGCTTTAAAATAAATTACAGACTTAGGCTGAGCAGAATAAAGGTCTGCTTAGGCAGGCTTAATCAAGCACAAGGACTGGGGTTCAGTCCCCAACACCACATACCATGCCAGCCTGGCTCCAGGGCACAGTGAGCCAGCCACAGAGTCCAGGCATAGTGGCACACACCTGCAATTCCAGTGCTGGGCAGGCTGAAAACCGGAGGATAACTATGAGTCTAAGTTGCATATGAGACCATGTAACAACCAAATACATTAAAAACTAACTAAATAGATAAATAAATGTAAAAATACAAAATAGGCTTTCAGCCATATAATGAGGAACAGTGACCCAAAATGTAAGACTCTATGATGAAAAGTAAGAAAAACAATGTGGACTAAACTCTATTCAATTTTCCACTTTGTTTGTTTACTTGTTTGTTTCTTTACCCCTTTCAGTACTCATATGAGATATTTTCCATGAAGATTTAGTAAAAATAAGCATGTTTTAGAAATGAAAGAGCCATTCTCTGGGCCGGCATGACATGCCTACGATCAAACCTGGGTGGCTGTGCTCTGCCAAAGCAGGCACTCATTTCTTTAATGTCTGGAAGAAGATACCTAATTGGAAGGCATGGGAGAGATTGCAAGAAACATCTGAATATGTAGAACAAGATAATTTTTAAGCCATGTTGTATGATATTAATAATGAACCTCCCTTTCCTCCATAAAATTTCACATTTTAGGACCAAAGCACTACAATCATAATAAAAGCTTGGTCACTCGTGGAGGCCAGGGCAACCTACAGTTGCACACAATATGGCATGGCTTAGGGATGGAACTTACCTTCCTTTCTCAAATGTTTTGTGTGATGAAGAGAAGCCATCACAACTCAAGCGGTGAATAACTGAGATATTAATTTGTGTCTTGAGGTGAATTTTTTGTTTTTAACCGCTGATGTCCACTTCTGGAGGGAGCCGTCTCTTTCCTGCTTTTTCCTCCATGGGATAGAAGGGTTGGTCAGTCAGCAGACAGTCCCTTTTGCTGCACTACTCTCTGAGAATTATCCCAGGGAAAGGAAAGAGAGCCATGTGTTTTGTAAACAGAAATGAGCAAGGGAAGCATTATCCAGATATGCTGAGTGAAGAGGGAGAGCTGCTGACCCCCAGATCAGACCATCCTTGGTTTTATCACCAGGATGTGCAGTTGTTTTTGGAAAGGAATTTTGCACATTAAGCATGAGACAGCAGAGCTCAAACTAAGGGTCACAGCCTTTGAAAATCTTGTGCAACATGCTTCATGAAACACAAGTTCAAGGTTCTCTGAATCAGGGACCTTGTGAACTCAGACAAGGCACCTCAGTGGCATCCTGTTGGTAAAGGACTCAGTGGCTTTCCCCAGTGACTTGTTCTGTAAATGAATTTAAATTCAGATCAGCTTAGCATGGCATTAAAACTCAGAAAGAGTGAAATTTCTTGTATTCTCTTTCTGAGGGGTATTTTGGTACAGGGTCTTACAGCTCAGACTCACAGTCAACCTCCTATTTCAGCTTCCCCATCAGGGGATTACAGGTGTGCACTACCATGCCTGGTCTCAGTGGCCAGTTCAGTGTGTTTGGGGGTGAGGCTGGCACTGCATTTGGTCCTGGGGATCCAATCCTGCCCCCTACCCTTATCTAAGAAAGTGCTTAGTCATCTGAACTATCTTGCCATTACTGTTTCTAAGGTTTGAGTTAAGATTTATAATTGTTTTAATTCCTAATGAAGTGAAAAACTAAGTTTTACCATTAATTGGTCAGAAACTAGATTTTTTGAGATAGGACTCAGGGAGGCAGACTCTGTGGACATAGCATCCTCCTCCTGTGTGTGTCCATTGCAACCAGAGTCATAGCTGAGATGTCACAGTGTGAATCAAAAGTGGAACCTTATAGCTGGATTCCACAATGACATAAAGAAGGTCCAGTTGTTACCATCATGGCCCACTATGATCCTTGGTAAGCCCTGAGAGTTTTGCTGACCCAGTGAGAGGGAAAAAATTCCCATTCAAAAAGCCTAGCATTAATATGGGAGCCCCAAGAAGCTCAGGAAGGGATATACTTTTCCCATCCCTACCCCCATCACAGGAGCCCTATAAGCCTTGGTTAGCTTTGGGAGAATGAAGAACCTCAGTTCAGGGGAAGCCTGGTGCCTGGCCCATACTCCTGTACTGTGGGATGGTCAGACAGAATAGGAAGCGCCCACCACATGGCAAATGGCTCATCCAGAGGAACTGGGGTAAATCCATTTTAAGAGTGAAGGCTTTGCATACTAATTCCTATTTGGCAAACCGTTCTGTTATATAATTATAGACTTTACTCCTATGGTCCAACTACGCAATCAATAACTAGCACAGTTTCTTATTTTCTAATTGTGCTTATTGCTAATTACAACACTATAGTTAGGACATATAATAATGAAATTCTCAGAAATTCAGCACAAAGAAAGACTATTAAAAGCTGTTAGAGAGAAGAAAGAGATCACCTATAATAGAAAGCCTATCAAATCGGTGCAGATTTCTTAACAAAATCAAATTAAGAAGATCTTGGAATGAAGTATTTCAAATTCTGATAGAAAACAACTTCAACCCAAATTGATATACTCTGAAAAACCTATCTTTCAAAATTAATGCTGAAATAAGACACTTTCATAACAAAGAATGAAATTCATGACCACAAAACCAACCCTAGAAAGAACAGTGAAAGATATAGTAGAAAGAGATAAAAATGACTGCAATTTCAAGAAAGAATTGTAGAAAGGAACCACCAATCAGGGAAAGAAATTGAACAGAGAGGAAAAGTATTGAGCCAACAGCAAGAAAATAATTTGACAAAGATAAGTGAGTACATATGTTATAACTATCAATATAAATGACCTCAAATAACCAATCAAAAAACAAACTGGCAGAGTGAATCAATGAACAATATACAACAATATGCTATATATAAGAAACGTTGAACTAAAAAGGAAAATCATAGGCTGAAAATCAAAGGATGAAAAACTGTACTCTATGCAACTGAACCTAGAAAAAAGCAGGGGTAGCTATTTTGTTTACTGTCAGTGTGAACTTCAAACCATAGTGATCAAACCAGATAAGGTCATTATATACTTGTTAGAAGATAACTTAAAGAGGAATAGATAACAGTCATAAACACATATGCACGAAATATGGAAGTACTGAACTGTGTAAGAAAAATATTAATGGACATGAAAACTCAAATAAGCAACAACATAATCAAAACAGAGAAACAACACTTCACTGTCACAAGGAAATTGATCAACTAGATAAAAAATTAGCAAAGAAATAACAGAAATGAAGCAAACTTGTGAACGAACAGATTTAGATCTTTATCTTGGTCTTAACCATTCAGGAGAAAAAGTATAAAAGTGAGGCATGAAAAGAGAGCCTTATCAATATGCTGAGCTGTAAAATACTTAAGTCAATGATTTCTGACACTGTCAATCCTACAGATAACCCACTACTATTATGGACTACTGGATTATATTGGATTATTTTGCTGAATTCACGCACTTACAATATTTAAATGACAATGGAATACTCTTCTCTGACAAAACTAAATAAAAAAGGAGGTACAAATGATGGACTATTTTTTCTTCTGTATATACAAAATAGTTAAAATAGATATACAGCTACTTTCTCTTAATGAGAAGAAAGATTTGTAATAATAGAGTTTGTACAGGATATCATGTCTGCATCTTATATTATGAATAACCTTTATGAAAATAACAATATGCAATGTATTAATTATTGAAACTGTCCTACTAATCAGCTTTGAAATTGTAGCATTGCTATTTGTTTCTCAATACAATTAATAAAAAGAATATTTCTTTACAGAGCATTCTACTGAATAGAATCAGAATGCACATTTTTCTCAACTTCACATGAGGTTCTCTAAAACAAAACATATACTAACCCGTAGAACATACTTAAATAAATGCAAAAGAATTGAATTATTGTATGCATATTATCAGACAATAATTGAATGAAACTGGAAATTATTCACAAAATAAATTACTCAAACTTCATAAACACATGGAAATTAAATAACACCCTTCTGAACAACGAATTGGTCAGAGGAGTTAAAATTAAAGAAAATGTTAAATAATAGGTACAATCAAACAAAAATGCAGGCAAAATATAATGTAACGGTGGAATGAAATGAAAGTACTCCTTACAGAAAAATTTTTAGCAGTGAATTCTCACATATAACAGAATGAACACAAATAATCAATCTAATGCTGCACCTTAAGCTTTTAGAAAAGGAAGAGCAAATCAGGACCAAAACCAAAAGAAGGCTGGATATTATAAAGATCAAACCAGAAATTAATGAAAGCCAGACTAAGAAAACAACACTAATAATTTTGTTTTATTTTTTGCTATACCATGGATTGAACTCAGGACCTTGTACTTGCCAGGTAAGCACTATTCTACTGAGCTGTCTCACAGACTCCAATAGTAAGAATTTTAATTAATGGAACAATTGGTTATTTGGAAAATTAAAAAGAATTCATAAGCCACTAGACAATCTTGTCAAAAAAAGGAAAGAAAAACTCCAATACATGAAATAATGAATGAAAGAACCAAAGGACCTTTCCTTTGAAAATTCAGAAGATCATCAATGCCTACTAAAATCTTTACATTTGTAAGATGGAAAACACAGAAGTAAAAGACGGGTTGCTACATACATATAAATTATCAAAGCTGAATCAAGAAAATACAAAAATTCTGACTAATCCAATATCAGTCAAAAAAATTGACTGACATATTTAAAGATTTATCAACAAAGAAAGGGCCAGGTCCTGATTAATTCACAGCTGAATTGTCCAAGGATTTTTGAGAAGATTTAATATCAACATTGCTCAAATATTTAATGAAATCTGAAGAGAAACAATTCTCCCTAATTCATTCTTAGAGACAAATTACCCTAACACCAGAACAAGGGACCCCCCCTGCAGAAGGAAACAAGCAAACAAAAAAAGAAAAGAATAAAGAAAATTACAGGCCAAACTACTAATGAATATAGGTACAAAAATCTTCAGTAGGATACTATAAATTAAAATGCAGCAAAATGCACCTGCTTATGCAGACACAGGGGCCAGAGTTCATTCCCCAGGCCTTCTGTGCTGGCTCCACTCCCAGGGCTCCCTAGGACAGTGACTTTGCCTGGGCATGGTGGCATGAGCCTGTAATCCCAGCACTTGTGAGACTGTAAACAGGAGGATCAGTATGAGTCTGATCTGTGTAGTTAGAAACTGTAGACCCTGTCCTAAATATAAAAAAAAAGAAAAACTTTCAGCAAATTATCCAGATTATACACTATGACCAACTGGAACTCATCATAGAAATGCAGTAATAGTTCAATATATGCAAATATATAAATGTAATACATCATAGCAACTGAGCCAAAGACAAAAATCACATGAGCATCTCAATAGATGCAGAAAAAGCTTTTGATAAAGTGAAACATTTACTGATGATAGAAACCCTACAGAAAATTAGAATAAAAAAACAAATATTTTAAATTGGAATAGATGATCTGAGCATCAAACTGGTAAAAGTTATCTTTGATAAACCAAAACCAGCATCATACTAAATGTACAAAAACTGGAAGCTTTCACACAAAATGAGGAATAAAACAAGGAAGGCCATTGTCACTACTTCTCTTCAGTACAGTTTTGTAAACGTTAGCCAGAGTAACTAGAAAGGAGAGAGAAATAAATGAAATAAGTACAGAAAAGAAGAATGAAATTTACATTATGTCAAGAGCCAAGAAGATAGCTCAGTGGCATAAGTGACTACTTCCCAAGCAAAAGATCCTGAGTTTGATCCCAAGTACAAAAAAAAAAAAAAAAAAAAAAAACAGATGATATGATACTCTATATAGAAGAACCCCAAAACCTTTGTCAAAAGATTTCTAGATTTAATAACAAAATTCAGTATTATAACAGGATAAAACGTCAAGATATCAGTAGCATCCAGAAATTAATAGCATTCTTGTACACAATGAATTCACTGAGAGAAATTATAGTAAACACATCCTTCACAATAGCATTAAAAATGAATATTATAAATCAATCTAACAAAGGAAGTAAAAGATACATACACTGAAAATTATAGTACTCTAAAAAAGAGATCAAAATGGTTTCATTATGAAAAATATTCCTTGATCGTCGATGGGAAGATCCAACATTGTGAAGTTGGCCATAATTTAAAAACTTTTGTACAAATTTAACCCAATTCCATTCAAAATGTCATTAGTGTAACACAGATCTAGCAAAAATATTCCTACAATTCATCTGGAATGAGAAGAGATCTAGAATAACAAAAGTAATTCTAGATAACAAAGGCAAGGCAGGAGGCATCACAATCCCAGGCTTAAATTTATACTAAAAATCTACTCTGATACAATTAACATGATACTGGCAAAAAGAAAATAGACCTGAGAATCAATAGAACAGATTAAAAGATGCAGAAAAACAGCAAATAAACTTGCCACTTTATCCTTGGAAAAAGGATTAAGCATATTCACTGGAAGAAAGATAGTCTCTCTAATAAAATAAAAACAGTTTTCAAGTGCTGAAGACTTAAATTAGACCCACATCTATCACCATGAACTAAACTAAAGGTGGATCAATGATCTAAATATTAAAACAAGAACATTATATCACTTGGAAGAGAAAATAAGTAGGAATCTTAAATATGTAAGAGTAAGCAGAGAATTCATGGACTAAGCCCAAACTGAATGGCAACTATTTCAAAGAATAAGTGGGATGTCAATTCTTTTTCACATCAAAAGAAATCACCAACAAAGTAAAAAGAACATGCATGAAATGAAACAAAAAATCAGCCAACTGTCTCTCAAAGGACTAGAACATATATTTGTTTTAAATTAGGTAGCCAAAATTCAAAGACCCAGTTAAAAACAAAATGGCCATTTGATATGAATATACATTTCTCAGATAAAGAAATTCAAATACGAAATAAATATATGAAAAAATGTTCAACATCACTGCTAATTTGAGAATGCAAATTAATAAAACAACATTAAAAGTCTGTCACATCCCAGAAAGAATGGCCGTCATGAAGAAGTCAACCAATGACAAATGCAGGAGAGACTGTGGGGAAAAAGGAACTCTTCTCCACTGTCAGTGGTAGTGTATACTGGTATATATACTATGGAAATGAGTGTGAAGATTTCTCTAAAAACTATGATTGAAGGTCCCATTTGCCATAAATATTTGTCTTCTGGATATTTTTCCAGAAGACTTGAAAACATTACAGTATAGAAACATGTGTGCACCTATGTTTATAGACGTACACTTGGTCATAGCTAATTCTTGAAAAAAAATAAAGAAATGATCATCAGCTGTGGAATGGATAAAAAATGTAGTATTTTTATACAATGGAGTATTATTCAGCTATAAAGAAAGATAAATTCAAGGTCCTTACGGGTAAATGGATACAATTATGGACCATATTCATAGGTTCAATAGATGAGACTCACTTGTATAAACACTGTATTGTCTCCCTAGTGTAAGAAACTGAAAGAATAAATAAAGCCCAAAAGTTACAATAGATATTGTGAAAGGGAAAGAAATTGTTGAAAAGAAAACAACAATCGGATGGGAGAAAGAAAAACAGAAAGAAAGAGAAAAAAAAAAAATATATATATATTACCAAGATAGGTAAGGCATTTATACTACTAATTTTTATTTGTGTATTGAAAGTTATCAATGATTAATTGCTGAATCAATTTTGCAAGCTTTAAAATGGCAGTCAAGAGAGTCTAATTTATTTAAAACATTAAAAAAAAATCCTCATGGATCTTTGATATTGTATCGAAATAACTTCCAGGTAGCCCCTTGGCATGTGGCAGTGGTGGCTCATGTCCAAGATAGGCTTTGGCCACATCCCAAATGGACACATACCCCTGGAGTCGCTTCCAGCTGCCAAGGCCTGTGATGGAATTCACTGTTAAGAGTTTTTAGTTAAGATTATTAAATTCCCTTTAATAATGAAAAAAATTGCAAGCCTTTGAACTACTGAGCAACTAATTTAAATCTAACAACACACAAGACAACAACCATTTTTAATTTCCTATCATCTTGTTTTGAAATTCTGTATCGTTTTTATTGCGTTTGTTATTTTATTTTATTTTTTTAATTAATTTTATTGAGAAAGAAATAGCAATGAGACAGTTTCAGAACAGGTTAGCAGGACAGTTACAATAATTAATGCATTACATATTGTTGTCTTCATAAGAGTTATTCAGAGTACAACATGCACACATGATCGCTTTTCGAAACAATATTAGTACAAATATTTTTTTTCTCATTGAACTAAGAGAACGTAGCTGTATATCTACCCTAATATATATATATATATATATATATATATATATATATATATATATATATATATATATTTCACTATACAAAGGTCTTGCATTCATATTCTCCCCCCTTTTTAATAGGACAGTTTCAATAATTAATACATTTTACATTGTTATCTTCTTAGTGGTTATCCATAGTACAAGAACCAGACAGGTTATCCCAGCCAAACACTATTAGTACCCATCTTTCTTCCATAGAATTAAGCAAAAGTAGCTGTATATTCTAACTATTCTGTATATACAAATACAGAATGGTCCTTCTTTTGTATCCCCTTTTGCTGTTTAGTCCTGTCAGAGATGGGTATTCTATTGGCATTTAAATAATATAGGTGCTTGAATTCAGAAAAACACTCCAACACAGTCCAGCAGTCCACAATAGCACTGGGTTATCCACAGAAGTTGTTGACT
The DNA here is from genome assembly GCA_004027165.1 of Ctenomys sociabilis. NCBI lineage: Eukaryota > Metazoa > Chordata > Mammalia > Rodentia > Ctenomyidae > Ctenomys > Ctenomys sociabilis. The sequence goes on along the minus strand of PVKA01000760.1, from coordinate 67,123 downwards.
AGAGCCTTTTATAGTTCAGCATGTTAATATGGCTTTACTTTATATACCTTGCTTTAATACTTTTCTGCCGGATGGTTAAGACCAAGATAAAGCAAGACCTATATAACAAGAAATGTAGCTTTTGTATCTGATGAGGTCAGTCAAGTCCCCTCAGGATTTATCCTGTAACCCTGTATCGCACTTGTTTTATTTATTTATTTATTTACTTTCTTTAAGATAAAAAAAAAAAAAAGAACTGGAAGAGAAGATGGTGCACTGTTGCTTCTCCTGGAGAGGTTATGCTGGTTTTCCTGAAGTGAAGTCAGCTGTTCACATTGTTTGTTAGAGGACCTTGGGACCTTGTCATCCTTGAGGTTGGCTTTGGTTTATTTTTAGGGTCCTTCAGTCCTTACCTCAAGCAGTGCTTGCTGGCTCCAGTGCAGACTTCCCAGCCTGGTGGCACGTGTCCTTCATCTATTGGCACAGACTTTCCGGCTCCCATCACTGATCTCTGAGCTTTCCCAGTCAGATTCTTGATACATAGTTGACTGAGACATTGTTCTGGGCTCTAGGCCCACAGACAGAATCATGAGAACACTGCTGTTTGCTCTAGATCTTAAGCTGGACTCATGCAGGACATTGCCTTAAGCTCCAATCCCTCAGCTGGATTCTTTGGGTCTGTAGTGTATAAATTATCTCCTGTACTCATCTGCATTTCACTGTTTGAATGAATATTGTAAGACAAGCCTATAAATTATCTTTCTTATATTCAATATAATTTAATTTAAGAGCCTTGCAGACCTTGAAAAAAGTATGACAAGAAGATGATACCCAATATCTGTCATGAGTCACACCACAATCCTGTTAGTTCTCTGTTATTCTTCCCACACCTATCAAAGCTCAATTCTTCAAACAAGCTTTGGGCCAACTTGTGCTTAGGAATCCATAGCAGGTAACTTTTCACCTTTTATTTTGCCTTTCGTGAAGCTACAACCAGGACAAAAACAAATACTTCTTCACTTTAAATAAAAAAAAACAGATTTTCCTTAGAGACTTTATCTTAGCTGAGCACCAGATCCATGCCAGGGGCTCTTCCTGAGCTCTGTTCCTGTGATTTGGTTCATAGCCTTCACTGGAGCCCCAGTGCCACTCTCCCTGGGATTTGGTTTCTCATACCAGGCCTCTAGATGCCCCCACTTTCCTATGTGCTTCAAAATAGTTTGGGAATTTTTGTTGAAGTTTTTCAAGGTAGTTTTTCCTTAAAACACGAGTCAGTCTTTTTCCTTCATGAATATCTTAAAACTATGTTGAAATATAATTTTTAAAGTGATCAAATGGCAGGCAAGATAGCCAGACTAACCATCTTCTTAGACAAGCACAAGGCCTAACGTTTGGACCTGGCACCATATGCCAAGCCAGCCCTGCCCCCAGGTGTGCTAAGTTGGCCACCAAAAGCAGGTATGGTGGCTCTTGCCTGTAATCTCAATGCTGGGGAGGCTGAAAACAGGAGGTCCACAAGTCTGAGCTATCTAGTGAGACCCTGTACAAAACAAAACAAAACAAATCAAACATAATTTAAAAAAATCAATTTATAAATATTATCCACGTATAAAATGAATGTGTATTTGGTAAATGATTTATTTTACTTATATAGTATGATAAAGCCGGACAAGTATCTTAACATAGTAAAAGAAAGTCAAACAGCACACATCTTTATTGGGCACAGGAATATTGAAATAAACTGCTCAATAGAGAAAAAACTCCTTTCCCTGCTCAATTAAATCACTACCACTCTGAACACAGAAAGTCAATTAAAATCACTACCAAACAGACAGAACTTGCCTTGCATTTATTTACCTACCATTTACAAACAGTTATAAACTAACTCAAATAAAATGTGCAGGGTTAGAATAAGGGTTGTTTCACTGAAATATAATTCTGATACTTTAATCTTATTAAGGTCATTAATAATGTTTACACTGAAAAATTCAACAACATTTCTCAGTTATCATTTTGCTCCAACTATTAATAACTTTAACACGATTAATAATTTCTTATTTTTTAGAAAAGCAATTTTAATATCCTTTTTTCTGAGTCCTTTTTCTTTTCATAAAATCTTCAACTGAGGATTTGATTTTCACCCATGTATTTAAAATTTCTAACAATATAATACCTTTAGTCTCAAGTTCTCATGAGATTCCTGGTACACCAAATTTTAATTCACATTTACTGTCAGGTTGATGTCTTAAGCCCGTGTTGTATAAAACTGAACTTCCCCCTTCCAACACATACAAACATGCACATGTGTGTTCATGCACTCACACTCACCTGATGGTTTTCTTCTTCTTCTAACTTGAAACCAAACTAATCCGTGATACCAAACTCAAACAAACATCTACTCTCGTAAGTCATCTTATGGCATATAAAAGTGTTTACGGTAGCCTTTCTGCATTCTATTTCCATATTCAACCACAGTAAAATTTTAAAACAACTGTCATATACCTCATGAACTAGCCCCTCATCTTAGGTCCTGTAAACTTCTGGAGTCCTCGTTCTAAGGACCTCCTCCAAAGCTTCTTGTAGCTCCTTCACAATGTGTATTACGCTATTGTCTTAACATCTCCTCCTTACCTGGGGCATATTTCCTTCAGGTATCTACCTGGTGCTTGCATGACTGCAATTCCTATTACACAAAAGGGCACCATTATGCCTTTCATCGTCAGTGTTTCTACTTCTCTATCCTCATTACTTGGTGGTCCTTAGCACTGTTTGATATCATCCAGGCATCTGCAGCATATTTGCATTTGTTTATAAATTTTGCCTGATATCTTTCCTTCTTGGAATTCAGGTTCATTAGGGGTCAGAAATGTGTGTAGTTTTCCAGTGACATGTTGGATATATCTCTAAAAATGCCTACATCATAGTCACTGAACCAATCCAATGAACCATGTGTAGAGTGAAATGAAAAAAAGAGAATTGCCAAATGATACAGAAATGATTCTTTGGTACTCTGATTGGTAAATAATCCCAAATAACCCAACTCTGGTTAAGTAATAGCCCCAATCACATTTAAAGAGGAAACAATGTAATTTTCTAAATACAATCTCAAATATAATCAACCATTTCAAAGATGATGGTTAGTCTCAGTGCGATTTTACTTTTGAGAAACAAACAGAGCCAGAGTGGTGCAATAATTTCTCAGGAAGCCAATGGTGAAAAAAAACAAGTCTGCTGAATAAGCAAAGGAAGATAAACTGAGGAGCAACACAGCTGTGTTGAAGCTAAACATTCTTTGAGTCAGAGCACAATTATGATACTGATATTATAATTAGTTTGCTTTTCCACTAATACAATTGCCTTTAATGGAATAATGATTGCTTAATAACCTTCTAAGCTGTCCTTTGGAAGAGAAGTAGTAATGTACAAACTTATAATATAAAAGCATTATGACATGTAGCTAGATGTCCCCCAAAAGTCTCATGCACTTACAGAAGGGCCTCTCTTGAGAAGGCTGAATCTAGGGTGTGAAGATGGATTAAGAATGTACGATATCTAGATTAGTCCCCTAGTTGGATTAGCATATTTCTGGGCATGACTGAATAGATTTACTGAAAAGATAGCCCCGTCTTGGTCATGGGTGGTACCAATCAATAAGTTTGTAGCCTGAATGGTGTATAAAGGGACAGAAAGACAGCAGGTTCTGCATCCTACCTGACTTGCCATGGACTGCTTCTCCTCTCCCATGACCTTCTGCCATGCAACCTTGCTTTGGAGTCAGAAGACTATGAACTGAAAGTTTTACAAATTGTGAGCCAAAGAAACCTTGCTTCGTTTAACTCTGGGTGTTGGGTAATTTGTCTCAGCAATGAGAAAAGTAAGACAGACAACAGTAAAAGCAACTCCTATCATCATTTCATAGAGTGGCTTCATTTTGTTATTCTTGCATTTGGAACCCACATTCTTGTTATTGTGTTAATATGTCTTAAAAATCAACTTTTTAATAAAGCAGTATCCAATGAATCTCACAGACCTTTATCAATATTTCAGCAGCACCCTTAAATTCAACTCTATCTCACTAAAATATTTGTCATTATTTTCTCATGATAGTGATAAAGAATAATTTGATGTTTTTCTGAAGATTGGTATCATGTGTCAAGTAAGGAAGCCAAACTCAAATGTCTATCACAGTTGTATTTGACAAACAAGAAAAATAAAACCTATTTATCTGTTATTTATTTGTTTGTATTGGGAGTCGAACTCAGGACCTTGCAGTTTCCAGGCAGGCACTTGCCACTGAGCTATATCCCTAGTCGTTAACCTGCTTAATTTAAATGAAAATAAGAAAAAAATGTATTGGCTTGAGTAACTGAAAAAGGAAACCTAGATGAATGTACATGTGGATGTCCTAGAAAATCCAACAATAGCCCCAACGTAGAGCTATGTCCCTAGCTCTACATTTCATTTCTCTTTATAATCAGTTAATTCTCATGACACATGGTTTTCCAAAATCTCAGTTTCAGAAGAAGAGTTTGTCACTTGTAAATGGCCCTAAGATTAACCCTGATTGGAAACCTTATGAAACTTTTCACTGCCATAACTATAGCGAGGTAAAAAATGCAGTGAAAACTCCACTTACAATAGGAACAAAACATAAGCATTCTTCAATCTATAGAAAGTACAGTAAATGTAATGAAAGGAAATATAAACATAAATCTATGAAATCTACATGGAACACATAAAACAACTTTGATCATTAAACTATTACAGATGTATCAGTATCTCTAAAATTGATTTATGTTATCCACCTTAATTTATAACCTCCATAAACTTTTCTATGATTCTATATACAACTATTTTAGAAGGAACATGTCTTTTGGTACATATTGGTTATAACTTTGCCTAGGTTGACAGAGGCCTAGCAAATTGATAAACCACATTTCTGACCATGTCTGTGAGGATGTTTTATGAGATGACTGGCAGGTGGGTCAGTGAGGTAGTGACTATGACCCTCCCTAAATATGAGGAGCAAGATCCAGTAGCTGGGGGCTGATGACACATCGAGAACTGGAATAAGCTCAGGAACACAGATGCGCCACTCTTCCTCCGTGAGTGAGGTTTGATTTCTTTTGCAGGCTCTCACTGCCCACTGACTTTAAAGCTCAGATCTTTGGCCTTGGAGTCTTCTGGACTTGCAAAGCAACTTTCCTGGGAGTTCCTAGGCATCACTGGTTCCTTGTGTTCTGAGCCTTCCAGTCTCATGGATTGTGCAGCTCCTGGTTTTCTCAGCTCTCCACCCTGCAAATGGCCGCTGAGGGTCCACCCAACCTCTAATCATGTAAACCATCCTAATAACTCCTCTTGCGGTCATGCATATACTGCCTTGGTTCTGTCCTAGAGAGCAATGAAGAAAAATAAATCTCTAAGAACAGCCAAGAAATAAACACTGAATAATAAAATGATCAAAATAGGAGACTTCTAGAAAGCCAATTGTAATGTCTCTATAGTCAAAGTATTACATTGTTACAGGACTGTATAGATGTACTAGTCATATCTGTATATTTTAAGCATTCACAGGAAGAGTATGTGCAGTTTTAATAAAACAGTGAGACACACTGGTTAGTTTAATTAGCACTGTAATAGATGATTATCCATCTCAAGAAGAGAGCAGAACTGAATCCTTACCCTCATCTTTTTTTTCTTTAGCTCAATAGAAACAGAGTTTCATCTGCCTCTCTACTCTCTTTTTTTTAAATAAGGTATTGGAAGAAAATATGAGAGAAAATATAATATATATTTTTGTATAAAATTATGCAGGGGAAGATTTTTCTAAGCGTAGCAGAATTCTCAGAAAACATAAAGAGCTAGGTATATTTGGCTATTTTAAAATTCTGGACTTTTGAATGGAAATATAAACAAAATAAAAAGTATACACACACACATATACATATAATGTACAAAAGGTCCCATGTTTCTTAGAATCAGTTAATGAAATATGATTGTATGTGAAACCTCCTTGTAGAATATGAGGAATCACCTCACTGTATACACATCTTAAAGAAAAACTTGAACCATTTTTATGGTCTAACTAACAGAAAAAATTCACAATCAAAATAAAGATTCTAGGGCTCGGGGAGATGACTCAGTGGAATAAGCACTTCCCTGGCAAGCACAAGGGCATGAGTTCAATACTGGTTCTGTCAAAATAAATAAACAAACAAATAAATAAAGATTCTGTTACTCAGAAATGCTTTTATAATGAAATGATCCTTCTAGAAAAATTGTATCCATTCTTTTAGCTGATTAAATGCTATGTACAATGGCATTAGTTGGAAAAGATAAGTGAAATATAGCAAAAAAAAAAAAAAAACCCACAAAGATAATCAAAAACAGTTTACAAGATCTCTATGTTCCCTCTGAGATTTTCTTTCCCTCTCAAAAAGACAAAAATTTGCGTCAACAGATTTTCACTTTTGATTCAGAAGGAATTTTAGAAATGTGAATTACTGAAGAAAACGTCCAGTTTTTCAGTAACCACCATTGTGAAGAATAGAATGCTAAATATTACTAAAGAGCCATGATACAATAATTTCTAGACTGCCTCTATACTGTGAATGGAATAGAAACATTATAGTAATTAATATACATTTTAAAATTAGAGTTTGTTCAAAGTAAGGGAGCAAATCCTGTAACATCCCTGCCAAAGGAACAAAGAAAGAAAGAAAAAAGTCTGAGCCAAACTTCTTTCTCAGGAGACCATGGCAACTGTGTGCTAAGGTCATCTGCAGTTAAGGAGAGGTCAGAGAAAGTGGGAGATCATTCACTCTGAGGACCTTGAGGGGGTGCATGTATTCATGTTGTTCCAGATGCTTTTCACTAAGAAAGAATGGACCAGCTAAACTTGCCAGCATCTAGTTCACCTAAGGTAATGGGTAAGGAATATTTCTAATCACCTTTCTCTTTAGCAGGTTCAATTTCCCATCAAAGTGGCTAATACAAAAATGACCAAAAAATACCAAATGTTGCAGATCTTAGACGACCAGAGAAATCTTTATATCTCACCAGTGAGAGTGTAAATTGTGACAAGTAGGCTAAAAGTCGAGCTCTCATTAATGTTTATAACTAAATGTCAGTTCTAGGTTTATATGAGCAACATAAATGTATGTGTATGTTTCTCAAAGAAATTGCACAAAAATATTCATAAGACAAATTTTCATAATAGTTCCATGTTAGAATCTGTCAGGTGGTTTTGTCAGTAGAATAAACTTATAAAATCTGGTATATTAACCTAAAGGAATTCAGTACATCGGTGAGAAAAAATTAAGTTCACCTAAGTTCAACATGGAAAAATCCTGAAATATCATCCAACCTGCAAACACAGTATAATATTAAACACATTAGAGAAAAAGAACATACACTATTCTATAGCCTTTATCCACAATTCAACAACAGATGGATTAATTGATGGCATTAGCACACAGACTCATGTTGATCCAGAGGTAGAGGGAACAAAGACTGAAAAAAAGCAGAAAAGGATGGAATATACATTTTTAAAGACTTTTGGTTCCCAAACAAATGTGTTCTAATTTCTTGGTCCTGAACAAAGAATTGGACAAAGCACATAGAAAAAAAATGGAATGCAGATTTACTGAAGAGGGGAAGAAGTTGCTCCATGCAATGAGATTCACAGCTGCCACAGAGATCATGAAGGGTTTTTTTTGTATCTGGAATTACCACCTTGCTGTCACCCTCATGTAAATAAGGCATTTAAGATAGTTGTAAAAACTCACTTGGGCTGATGCCATATTTAAGCTTGCTTATGGCAGATTACTTTATTTTTGTACCAAATGTAAATAATTTATTGAAAAAAGCAATTTCTGATTGGTACCTGCACCATGTTGGGAACTGCAGTCATCTTGGGTTCTGTGTTTTGCACATGCGCCCTGTGTCTTATGATTCTGATAGATTATGCCCAATTTTTGGATCGGGTTTTCCCCCACCCTAATCTCCTACCACAGGAGATTCTGGGATTCTGTTGTGTTTATAAAGAGCCTTTCATGTTCCCCAGAGTTTATATTTGTAATGCTATGGAAAAGTTACTGGCATGCTAGTTGAGTTAGTACCAAGCTTCCATTTCCAGGGAAACTATGGTGAGAACAGTGACACTAAGTTATATTTGTAGTGATGTGGAGCCAGAGTAGCCTAAGTCCAGCCAGGATAATAGCTGTCCTGAACAAAGGGCTCAACCGGGACTGAACTTAGATTTTATTAACTTGGGAAGAAGGGTGGGAGTGTGAGAATGATGGCAGGTATGAGAGTGCTATGGGCGGAGCTAGGTAGGAGGCCTAAGATCATCTCTGCCCTAGGCAGGGAGAGGGATATGCAGAGGAGCTAATCTGCACAACACAACTTGAGGAAGTAGGGTCTAATATATGGGGTTGGTGCTTCAGCTCTGATGTGTAAACACTTGTGCCTAGGAAGTCATAGCCTCATATGTTGAGGCTCCGCCCCCAGCCCACAGCGTGCAGGGCTGCTCTCCACCCCACCCCCTCACATAGGAGCTGAGGGAGGGGCAAGGAAACACTGCCCTGTCACCTTGCTTGAAAGACTGCACATCAACACCTCGGCTGGACTGCTCTGCATCGCTTAAAGCCAATTGAAGCAATAAGGAAAAGTCCAACCAGCTCTGCACGCATCGGCGCATGAAAGTAAAGTCAGGTTTCGCCAAAATGGAGACAACGGGTCCTCCTTCAAGGAGAGTGACTCAGGTGGCCCACCGTCATGATTAGAAATATTCATCAAGATTTACACTTACTTTTTTCCCAAATAAATGTAATTGTAGCTTAGTGAAGAAAGCAGCGATGAGAGACAAACACTTTAACTTTGAGTGGAGAGAATCATTCATAAAAATTTCTACCTGAAAACCAAGCATAACTTTTCACTTGAAGATTAATCATCTGCCTTTTTTTTTAATATCTCAGAACCAAAATGACATGATTTACAATTTAACGTCTCTCATGTTAACCAATGTTAACTTGTAAATCATGTTATTACCATGGCAATTTTAACTTTGGAAAACTTTTGCATACAATGCTGTTCTATGATCCAGTGAAGTGGATTGTATATAAAATTTTTGATTGAAGACAAATTATCTAAGTATATATTCTATGACTTTACACTTCAGACACTTAGCTAAGCACTACAAAAAAATCATAAACTAGTTTCTGCCTTTCAAAAGTATTGTACTTTCTTCCCAATCTACTGGATTTCTAACCACCATGGTGTCCTCTATTATGAGATGGCAAAAGCCCATGGCCATGCTAAACAGATGAATGAAGGTGAAATTTACCAGGACTTATTGGAAGCGGTCTGCAGAAGCTCAGCAAAGACCACTTAGTACAGAATACCAGGAAGAGTAGGCTGAGTCAGCACACATGAATCAAACAATGAAGAGGTTGCAAGAGTAACCTAGTGAGGTGAAGAAACAAATTGGTTAGAAACAGACATAGCTGCACAAATATTCTTTGTAAACATTGTCTATTCACTTGGTCAGTGTCACTCCACTGGAAGGGAACACTGCAGAGATATTCAAATGTGCATTCACTACATGTGTCAGGAGGGTAGAAGAATGCTTGAACTTTTATGTCCACCTCTGAAAGAACAATGAAAATCTGTGCACACACATATAATTATAGATATACAAACACACATGTGATATAAGTTAGCATATATAAATTGTATTGCCATTTGTCTGAAGAGCTTTGCAGTTAGGAGTCATCCTGTATTTATCTTCATGTGTGTGTGCCTGGTAGTGAAGGAGTTGATCTCCTGGACACACACAGCCACCACCATTAACATAATAGCTACCTAGGCCTGTGGGGATGCTTGGCTGCTCAGCGAGTAGCCTCAGACTTTGCAGCTTCTATCCTGACTGCATTTGGCCTTTTGATGATCAGCATTCCTATTTTGATTATTTAATGTTACACTTCTGTCACTTGGAGTGTTAACTACAGATCAAGTCTAATTTTGTGGTAGATATTCTCTATCTTTGCCCTTGATGCAGATCCACAGTAATGATGGGAATAGACAAGCATGATGCAGTCTCTAGAGCACAACCTTAAGCTGAAGGGAGAAAAAGCCATAGTTCAGTGTCATTGTCTGTAGCCATATCTTATTCTTTCCCTTAAGAATACAAACACTTTTATCTAAGTCCAAGAAAACATACATAAAGTCTAGCACAGCACTATCCTGCTCATAGCACATCTCTATGTTTCTAAGTGTGTTTTTATAACAAATAGAGGTATCAACATTTGGTTATGCATTATATCGTATTTGTTTTAATTTTTAATTTGTAATATTATAAGCAGAAAAGGATGGAAAACATAGCGAATAACCTCCAGTTCACCATCAAGCTCCATAGAATAAAGCTTTACAATGAAAATCCCATGATTAAAATCTCATCATTCAACTTCCATTTAAATTCTGCTTCATGGATTCCTGATTTTATGCTTCTTCTTTCCATTCAAGTGTTTTTTTTTAAACTTCTAACCATTGTTACACCATTGCATGCATGTATATATAATATACAAGATTATTTTTCATGTGTTAAAATACTTCTGTAAATAGTCTTACTCTTGTGAACTTCCACAATTTACTATGTTCACTGAATAAATCATAGAGAAGAACAGGCTGATTTACATTATTGTTACACTTATTAGAATGTGTTCTCTGATACGATTACATGACTAGAACATATTTATTCAGTCTATTATTTTTATGAGGCTTAAGTTGCATACTATCATTCTCATCATGAGACACAATACCTGAAACTCACAACCAAAATGCTAAGAGGTTATATTTGACACACACTTTATGTTTTGGGGAATTCAGTTCATTTTTGAGGAGCTTTATGTCATGTACATAACATAACAGTGAGCAAAGAGGAGTCAATATACCTCATTCTTGTTGGCCAGAAAGCAGAGAGGGGAAATGGTATGAGAAAGGCCTGGGCAAGGGCCTAGGTGCTGACACTGAGGCTACACCCCTCTGAACCCAGACACATCCAGAGGTGTGCTCCATAGACTCCCTAGGTATCCTAAATCTAATCTATTTGCCACTCTGCCTTACAGGGCAGGAGGTGTTTCCAGTTTTATTTTCATATGAAATAGAAAACTGCAATGGAACACATAGCTTTATGTGTTAGTTTCTCTAATATACTTGCTGAATTTTTAAGCAAGTGCATTTTAAGTTCATTCAAAATTTCAGGGCTGGGGAGATGGCTCAGTGGAATAAGCACTTCCCTGACAAGTGCAAGGGCCTGAGTTGGATCCCCAGTTCTAAAAAAAAAAAAAAAAAATTGGGCCAGGGAGATGACTCAGTGGAATAAGTGCTTCCCTGGCAAGTGCAAGGGCCTAAATTCAGTCCCCAGTTCTGAAAAAAAATTTTCCTCATGGCTCTTTTATTGGTTACACCTCTTACACAAGCAACATGAGTGGATACAAGTTCACATTTGTGGGAATATTCACCTTCCATTTGGAAATTGTTTCCAATCTATCATATGTAAGATGATATTTTAGTGTCCTTTACCATGGGACTGTCACTGTGTCTTTGTTTTCTGCTGCTAGCTTAAGCACCAGGTGGTTGTTACAAAGAGAAGAGACTAGCTTTAATTCATGGTTCTGGTCCAACAATGAGGCCCTATCTGCCTTGGACCTTCTTTCTTTCATTCTTTCTTTTTTTTTTTTTTTAAAAGGTTTATTTTTATTTATTTATTTTTTTGTCCACACGGTCTCACTATGCAGCCCACATTCATAGTGATCCTCCTGCTTTCTGCCTCCCTAGTGCTGGGATTACAGGCGCGCGCCACCACGCCCGGACTCCAATCGCCGGCTCAGTGTACCTGAAGGCAGGGCCGGCGCGGCCAGCGGAAGCAGGGATCGAACCCTGTCCCTACGCTTACCTAAGCAAGCGCTTAGTCCGCTGAGCTATACCGCCGGCCCTAAATGTTTTTTTTTTTTTTTTTTTGGTTTTTTGTCTTTTTCTATTTTTTTGGTGCAGGGTCTCACTATGCATGCAGCCCACATTCATAGTGATCTTCCTGCTTTTTGCCTCCCATGTGCTGGGATGACAGGCGCGCGCCACCGCGCCCGGATTGCATTGCCGGCTCAGCGCACCCGAAGGCAGGGCTGGCGCGGCTGGGGGAACCAAGGATTGAACACTGGTCCCTGCGCTTACCTAAGCAAGCGCTTAGTCCGCTGAGCTATACCGCCGGCCCTCATTCTTTCTTTTTTTTAACAGAACAGGGGATTGAACTCAGACACTTGTGCTTGCCAGGGAAGCGCTTATTCCACTGAGCCATTTCCCCAGCTCCCATGGACCTTCTTTCTGACAGTCTCAAGCCAACACGTGGTTTAGGAGGCTCAGGTTTGCATAGCACACAGGATGGAAGACGCACTTCCAGGATTGAGGGAAGGCGGGCTTGTGTCTTCTGTAGTCACCACAAGAGTGTTCCCAAGCTAGAATGCAGTCACTTGGAAGAAATAGGGATCTTGAGACCTGTCCAACTGGCTTTTATAGGATACTCATTTTTAAGATTACCATATAAATCATTAATTGTATGAGCGCATTCATTCACTTATGAGGACATAGACTTAATCACTTTATATAGTCCTATTTAGCCCCACCTCTTAATAGCTCATGATTTAAATGGAGTTTCAATGTGAGTATCACAGGGAAAAAAGCTATACTTGACCCATAGCAGTTTCTGATTTCTATTGAGATGGTATTGTTTCATCCTCATTCACATTTCTACTTTGCATACACTTTTCCCAATTACTTGAGGGTGTAGTGGTGACCTTTTTTTTTTTTTTTTTTTTCTATTTTTTATATTTTAGGGAAGGGTCTACAGGGTCTCACTACTAGATCAGGCTCATAGTGATCCACCTGTATACAGCCTCCCAAGAGCTTGGATTACAGATGCATGCCACCACGCCCAGTCTCAGTTGCCCTCTCAGAGTGCCCTGAGGGTGGGGCTTAGTGATCAAAACCTGGCCCCTGTGCCTCCTTGCAGGCACTTTAATTCCTTAATTTGTCGGGCCCTCAGCTTCATTCTTTTAATCATTAATTAGTTCAGTACTCGCTGGATGTTCACCCCAGCATTACACGATGTCATTCTCATAGCTACTTGGCTCTCAGATCTACAGATGGATGATTTAAATTCTTATCATTGAATGTCTACTTTGTGCCTGAAACAGTACTAGATACTGAACATACGCACAATAGGTAGAAAATCAGACTTGGCTCCTGCAGTGGTAGAACCTGCAGGATAATGCAGGAAGCCAGACAATAAAATCCAGTGGTTCATCCTTGTAAAGCAAGCTGCTTGGAAGGCTGAGGCAGAAGTGCAATTCTGAGTCTAACTTGGGCAACTTATAGAGCTCCTATTTCCAAAAAAGGTGAGAACAAAAAGGGTTTGGTTCATAGCCCAGTGTCAGAATGTATACCTATAATGCATCCTCATTTCAATCTCCAGAACTACCAAAAGTGAAATATATATAGAACAAAATAATGACTGAAGTCAGAACTGGGGCAGGGATGGAGGATGTGAGATTGTATCAACTGATTATGGCTGAGACTAGTGCCAAGGAGAAATAAATGTCCCTGCTAGGTCTAGGTTAAGGGACATTATGTTTGATATATGAATTTTAAAGTATCAGAACTTAGACTTTAATGATGAGTCATTAAAATAGACCCTTTGGAATTTGGCCACATCATTCAGCTGCAAAATCCATTCTGTCCCATGTTTTAGGACACAGAGGTAGCAGACAAAGTCAGAAGTATTAAATGTATGTGTGTTGAGTTTAATCTCAGGGGCAAGGGCTGGTAACCATATCAATAGAGTATTTTATTAAGCGAAGGAAATTAAACAAGAACTGCAAACAGACTCAACAAACAAGGAAGGAAACATGTTATCCATAAAATATGTTTCAATTATCTGTAAACAACTTATAGAAAACCTGTACACTTTTATAATTTTTATTTACTTCATTCCTCCCAGTGTTAAAATTCTACATCCTGCATTTTATCCACAGATATAAAGGAAGCTAAAGGAGATATTTCTCCCGAGCACTTGTTTTTATAGCCTATTAAGCCATAAAACAACTCCCTTTAGCTGTTGCTGATTTAGGGTGCCTAGAGCACAATCTCTTTCACTTGTTTGAAGTATGACTCCTTGATTTCATGGAGAGTTCCTATTTGAACCTGAAACATCAATTCTGCATGTACACATCCAGTTTTCTGACCCATCTGGAGTTCTGGCCGCACCTGTGAATTTCACAGCCTAGTTAATAATTCTGTATTCAAGGAATTCCCCAAAGACCCTTTTGCCTTCATTAAAATGGTTCCGATTTCTTCTCATGTTATGAGAGTTGTTGTCCCATCTGAATGATAGGCTTAATGGGGAAGAAATTAGGGAAATGGACCTTGTCTTTTGAAACCTGGGTACAGGTTTTCCTTAGGAAACAGTGGTCCCAGGCACATCCTGTGTCCTGGTACAGGATGGAGTGAAGATTGTTTTTTTTTAGAACCAGGGATTTAACTTAGGCCCTTACGTTTGCCAGGGAAGTGCTTATTCTACTGAGCAATTTCCCTGGCGCCAGAGTGAAGAATATTTCCAACTAGTCTTTGTCTTCACAATGCGATGGAGAACCCTCAGGGGTTGAGGCCACAAGGTTGGAGAGATAAAAGTATACATGTGTTCTTGAGCATATCAGGAATATTTAATTTCTACAACTTCACCTCTCTGATATATCTATGTCTTTTTATATGATGCATACACATATACATGCATACATATGAATAACTCTGCAGTCATAATGAATTCTGTATATAGTTTCTAGTTGATTAAAGTATTTGTGTTAATATAATTTTTGGCAGATTTTATTATGTTGTGTTGTTTTGAATTCAATATCACAAAATAGCATAATTATATATAAGTAAATGTATATAGTAAAAATTAACTCATTTTTAGATGGTAAATGGCAAAGGGAAATCATTCTATTTTTTTTGGAACTGGGGATTGAACTCAGCCCCTTACGCTTGCCAGGTAAGCACTTATTCTACTGACCTATCTCCCTGGTCCCCTGGGAAGTCATTCTTATTTTGCTTTTGAACTTTGTTTTCCTAGGTTTATTCTTATCCATGTCTCAAAATTACATAGACTACAGACATGAATTGTACAAATATCCCAATAGTACATTTTTAATCACCAGTCCAATAGTTTAAATGCTAGCTGACCAAATATTACATGGGTTTTCATTAATTTTTATAAGATAATATGACAGGAAATATAAAATGACAGTTTTATCAAATTTATTCCATACTAGAATCAACCTGTTGAAATGACAATTTCTGAAACACTGGGGATAATCAGACCTAAGCAACAGCTGCTGGGTGCTGCTCAGGACCAACTGTTACATGGTTAAAGGCACCTTTAACAATTGACTTTGTTTAAGTTGAATTTATTTATTTATTTATTTTTATTTTTTATTCATTTTAATGAGGACATAGACAAAATAGCAATGAAACAGTTTCAAAACAAGTTAGTAGGACAGTTATAATAATTAATACATTACATATTGTCTTTGAAGTAGTTATCCATAGGATAAGATGCAGACATGATGATATCTTATCTAACCAATATTAGTACCAATGTGTCTTCTCAGTGAACTAAGAGAAAGTAGCTGCATATCTGTTCTATCTTGTGTGTGTATTATATATACATATTTGTTTGCTTTTGAGAAATAGTCTCATTTTGTAGTTCATGCTGGTCCTGAACTCACGGAGATCCTCTTGCCTTAGCGTCTCAACTACTAAGATTTCAAGAGTGCACCACTATGCCTAGCTTAAAATCCATAGGTTTTGTGAAATTACACTGGTCACACTGGCTTGGAAAAGTTTCAGTGATGGTCTCATTTAAAGAGCTAATAAGGTACAGGCCAAATAGCTCAGTGGATTAAAGCTCCTGCTTAGGCAGATGCAACAGCCAGGGTTCGATCCTGCTGTGTGATGCGGCCCCATCCCCAGGGTGCGCTGAGATGGTGAATGAGGCTGGGTGTAGTGGCACGTACCTGCAATCCCAGCACATGGAAGGCTGAAAACAGGAGAATCACGGTGTCTGATCTATGTAGTGAGAAGCTATAGACCCTGTACTAAATACTAAATAAATAAGTAATAAAATACAGAACTAATAAATTATTCCAAAACTTATTTGTCTATAGGTCCTTAAAAGTTTCTTTCCAGGAAAGCTTGGGAGAAGTATTTTCAAGGTAGAATAGTATTAGGATACCTTTATGTTAACACAAAGAAAAAAACACTTAATCATTTTTATCTCTCTCCTTTTTGTATCTCAACTCTTTTCAATAGCCTTATTCAAAATGCTGGAAGTTTCAAAATATGAAGGCTTTCAACTTTGTATAGCTTTCCCAGCTATGGAAACAGATGTTCTCAATTAAATATGAACAGCATGGTGCTATAAAGCAGGTTTACTACTGTGCATTTCAACAGCATATCCTCAGGACCTTTACCTTCCTTAATGTATAAGAACAAACCACAAACATTTTAAGCTACAGCCTCCCTTTCAGTCTGTCTTTAAAGCACTGTTCTTCACATTGTCAATGACATAAGGTGCTTTACCATTATGAACAAGAATCTGTTGTACATTAATAGTTTGTATCCTTACCATTCACTTCTTAAGTTTGGAATGTGATTCTATATGTGGCAACTTATTTCTCATGTAGAAAATAAGTATCTTGTTGAGCAAAAAATTATATTCTGTTGTGATGACTTACATCTCTCCCTATGATCCCAGGATAAAATGGTGAGAAAATGAAGAAATACAGACAGGAGAGGAAAGCTGAAGTCAGATGGACCCTCTGTCCTTACATTTTTTCTTCAATTTTTTTTGGTATTGGGGATTGAACTCAGGGCGTTGCATTTTCCAGACAGGTGCTTGTACCACTGAGCTACGACTCTGACCCAATACTGTTTAAACGTTACTCAATGTTCAAGGTGAAGATAAATCATTAGGATTCTGCAAGACTTGGTTATGTAAAGTGAGAATGATGCCTATTAAATTAACGATGTGTCTTGCCTTACAGTGGGATTAAAAATGCTTAATCTTGTTCATTATGATCACAGGGTGTAGTTTTCTCTAACCAGCAACTCCTGCAGAGGTAGAACCATGTTCTCTTCTATAATTTTGTTGTGGATACAGAGATTGCTATGTGACAGTAGGTGCCACAGCCAGCTCACTTCTCAAAATTTCTGGTGGGGAAGGATTTCAAGAGGATGGAGAAATTAAAAAAGATGAGGTGAGGTAGAACCTTCTCTCCAAGTGGGAGGAAAGGAACTGCTCAACCACTATAGCAAGTGGGTACAGAGGGCAAAGACCTACTGCCCCAGAAGCCTGGTGCTTGAAATATCAGGCAGGTGAAGCCTTCAGTGAAGGTGCAGAAGCTACACAATGTGCTTCACAGGAATAAGAATATGGTCTTTGCCAGCTTATTGGACATACCAAGCCATGAGCAGATGGAGAGACTGGTGTGCCTTGCCAGAACTCACACATCCAGATTTAGCCCTGCCTGTGCTGCTCCTGAACATGCAGTGGTAGGCGATTGGTTTAGCCCAACAGAGGGTTTCTTTACCTGTAAACTAGGATCATGACAGCACCACAGAGGAGTGTTAAATTGAGGCTCAAGAGAGACACACCAAGGTTTTATGTCTGGCACTCAATTGTGAGCTACAAACAACAGATTTGGTGATCATAATTTTCACCAAAACCCATCAGTTCTTTACCCTCACTCCTGCTGCAAGGAGTGCCTTTGTCTTAACCTCTTTTGCAGCTGGTATGGGTGAACTTCTAATTTTATCTTATTCAATTACTATGTATTAAATACTCATTATGTGCCAGGTAGCAGTAAAGTAGAGCAAAGAACAAAGAAAAAGAAACAAACAGGAAAAGGTAGAAATAGAGAAAACAATTGCTGCTTGGAGACTTACATGTGAGTGTGGGGCTTCCGACTACATCAACTGGCCATAAGCATGCAAAGCTCTTGAAGTCCTTGGGCCATAAGTCCTTAATGAGTCCTACTGTGATCTTTAGATATACTGATTCCTCCATTGTCTTTCCGTGGTTGCTTAAAACCTAATGACAATGAGAGGTAACAGAACTACATAGAGGGTGTCTAATGGGAGGTGTTTACATGATCAGCTTTGGAAGAGACCATGCTTGTTTCCTGGAAGTGAGTTAGGGCCCTCAACCCTGGATTGGTTGTTGCATATGCAGAGTATTATGAGGCCACCCAATACTCTTGGCTTCCTCCACACATCCATGGCTACTCTCGCACAGGGTCCACCATCTGATGCCATCACCACCTGTGATATAGGATTCCCTTTCCAAATGCTAACCAAATGTGGCTGACTGATTGTGAGGTTTTAGTCTTAAAACTGGAGCTAAATAAACCTCTGTGTTTTATAAAACCAGCCAGTATTAGATATGTAATACAAAAATACAGAGCAAACTACATCCATTTTCAAATTTGGAACTTACCTAAATTCAATTTTCTCCGAATTTGTATTAAGATATAAACTTTCCCATTGAAAAAAAAAAAAAAAAAAAAAGGAGAAAAAAAACAAATATTTTCCAAGTTCTTTGAAGAGAACTAAGATTGAATCTGGTTTAAAAGAGTATAGATTTTCACAAAATTAATAAATAGTAAACAACCAACCAATACAGCAAACTTTACTCCAGTATTCATACTGGTAGCCTGAACAGCATAGCAAGACCTTATCTCAAAAATAGACCTTATCACTCTTTCTCTACAGAGAGAGAGAGAGTACGAGAGAGAGAGAGAGAGAGAGAGAGAGAGAGAGAGAGAGAGAGAGAGAGAAACAGATAGATAGATATTCATACTGGTCTCTTACCCATCATCAAGTGCATTTATGCTAATGATGGTGCAAGTTTTCCAGGCAATAACATAGCCATTAGTACTGGCATACACTGTAGCAATAGCAAAGCAAAATAAAGCATTACTTCACATACTATAAATTCAAATTACCCAGCACTACACAGACTCTCACAACTTACAACTATATTTATGTCATTTTTAGACTAACTTGGCAAAGGCTCTAGGTCTCTAACTACCTAATGGGCGTTTATCACACTGTCTTATGAAGTACTTTACAAAAGTTACTTTACAAAAGTCATTGGCTCGAAGAGTTGCTTCTTTAAATGTGCTTTGGGCTCAGAACCACATCCCCTGAGGATCCTACGTACTGTTGTGCCAGGATTCTATCAACTTTCATAGCAGGCAGACCACTATTGCCACTCCTTCAGTATTTATAAGAAGAGAAGGAAAAGCCTAAGAATTCCAATTTAAAAAGTAATTGTGTGATATGAAAGCAGATCAAACTATGAGAGTGTTAGTTCTCTGCGTGCATACTTAATTAATCCCATCTACTTAATCTGTGCTGGCATCCATTTGTGTGCGGGAGATTCTGGCATAAATTTCAGCAAATTTTTAAATATCTGTAAATGTATCTTCTGTTAAGTCTATTTATAGCAATACTGTCTTCCTTGGTTCATTGCCAGACAAAATTCTAAGGTCTGATTATAAATGAAGTCAAATATATTGAGACTCATGTTTTGGAAAATGTACTTGCGACCTCTTACCCTCTTTGATAATCGCTTTTGAAGCCACAGAAAATGAAAGGCTGATGTTACTTATCAGATGAAGTCAAGCATGATGTCCTAAATTTCTTAGCCAAATATATATTACAACTGGAGTATCTACTGTGAAATTTCCACACCCCATTTTCCCTTGACTAGAAAACATAAAAGGAAAGTTAATAACATCATAGTAAAGTTAAATGTTCACTAGAGGGTTTCAAAATAAAATGAAACAGGAAAGCAAGCAATATTAAAATGCTAATTGATATAATAAATATGTCAAGGCACCCTCCCAACCACAAGATTTATTTTTGTTTGAAAACAAACTCATTTTTTTTTGAGTCAAGAATTGAACTCAGGACCCTGTGCTTACCAGTCACAACTTGAATCACTGAGCTATATCCCTGGTCTACTCATTTGTTTTAAAAGAAAGAAGAGAGGCAGTCTGACTAGTTCATTTATGAAAGTTTCAGTGTATAGTAAATTTGTGCTTTAAATTTAAATCTTCCTGATTTTAGTCTAAACTAAAAAAAAAAAATAGTTTTAACTGAATAAGGAAGACCACCACTACAAGAAGTATATTTTTTACCTGACATCATGGTATCAATTTTTATCTTCAAATTCTGGATAGTTGATCAAATGAAAGAAATTCTAAAACAGATATTGATACTGGTTGCAAGCTTCAAAGTGAAACAAATGAAAAAACCCCATAGAAAAATGCAGAAACATAGTTGGTATGCTCAATTTACTTCTTTGGAGTACAAAGAATTAGAAAAAAATTAAACTAAATTTAATCATCAATTTTAAAAATTGCAACAAAATAATTGCTATATATTCAGGTTGAATTTTTACAAAAGTAGCTGTGACCTTTCAGCCCTTTGGGTCCTCTCTATGCAAAGAAATAGAAAACAGAACTAAAGATCAGCAGGAACTAGGAAAACTTTAAGCAATTGTACACTGCCACTCCAACTGTAAAATGGTGTCATTACTATGAAAAACAATATAAGGTTTCCACAAAAAAATGAAAAAGAGAATCCCCATAATCCAACCTTCTGCTTCTGGGTATACAAGCCATAGAATAGAAAGTGTAATCTTGAAGGGACATTGGTACACACAAGATCCCTGCAGCATTATTTACAGTATCTGAAAAGCAGCAGGAGACCATCGCCATCACTGGGTGAATGGATAAGAAAGTTTCACTAGTACATCCAAGGAGATGTCATGCTGTCTTGAAGATTCTGTCTACTGTGGATAAATCTTAAGGACATTAATCAAAAGACAAATGCACTGCAATCCCACTCATGACACATCAGGATTCAAATGTCATAGAAACAGAAAACAGGTTGAACAAGGGTGAGGCTGGGGGAATCTATATTTAATGGGCACAAAGTTTCAGCTCTGCCAAACAAAATGTTTTAAATATTTGTTTAACTGTATTTAAAGCTACTGAACTGCATGCCTAATGATAAAGATGAGTAATTTAATGTTCTATATTTGTTACAAAGCTTAAAAACAAAATGTGAATGTAAATACATTAAACTATAGGAAGTTTGCTAGTCAAGCTTTTGGTACTACAACAAATGTTTGAAATAAAATGAAATTTTAATCTGGCCCATAGCTCCCGAGGTTCTGATAGTCAGTCATCTGGCTGAGCGCCAACAGCCCTGTGGTGATGTATCACACATTGGGGAAAACATGTGCAGGATAAAACCACTCACCTCGTGGAAAGCCAGGAGCAAAATAGAGAAAGAGGAAGACAGTCTGGATCCTGTTATCCTCCTAATGAGCACAACCTAGTGGCTTCCACAGCCCTCTGCTGAAGTTCTGCTCTGAAACTCCAGTAGTGGGCTACTGGACCAAGATGGACCTAACTTAGAAACAAGGAATGGGTTATGAAAAATCATCCTTCCTTAAAGCATAACTAGATTGCTGAAATCTAAGTTCTAAAGAAGCAATTTGGAGATAAACTACCCACAAGGAAGATCTAACAAGCCTTGGGGATAAGCCAGAAAAAAATAAATAAGTTAGAAAGAAAAAACTCAAAATGTTATAGAGAGGCCTTTCACCATCACATCTATCACTTCCTGCACTTTCAGGAGACCTAAGTACACTCCTGCCCTTATATCAAATCATTTCTCACTTAAACTAGTGAACATTGTTTTCTGTTACTTGAAGTCCAAAAAGACCTGAGTAAACAAATACAGTGTTTGGAGCTTCAGTTTCCCCAAGACCTTTAAGTAACAGCTTGGTCGCCAGCCTTGGGTTCAGTGAAAGAAGTCAACTGCTGTGGGAATAGCATGGTAGGGATTCTGGGTCCCTGGTCATCCCTCTGTCTCTTTTTCCTTCTCAATTGCTATGAGGTGCACAGCTTGCATCTTCCACAAACTCATCACAGTGATATTCTGCTCACCACAAATGCAAAAGCAATGGAGGCAGCTAACCACAGAAGGAAAGGTCTGAGGGCCAAATAAGTGTTTCCTCATTTTAAGTTAATTTTCTTAGGTATCACTGTGGGACAAAGCTGACTAACCCACACAAATACATGCGGAGTATTTTTTTGTTAGCCACTGCATTTTATAGTAACTGTAAGGCAAATAGTCTCAACTATAAGTCATTTTCTCCCTTGAAAGATACCACAATGTAAATCTTCATGTTTCAGTTATACAACACAGAGAAGTAATATTGGTGAGCAGCATACTCACGGGGAAGGTAAATTTCCAGCTCTCCTGGATTTTGGAAAAGACCAATATTGGTTTCTTCTAAAGTTAAAAAAAAATCTTAATCTTCATAAACCGAAAGCCATCACTGCAAAAGAGCGATGGATGTGTTCTCCAGTTCAGATGGCAGTAATAAGGTGGAAAAAATCATTTTATTTATTTATTTTTGTATTTAAGGGAAGGGTCTGCAGGGTGTTTAGGGTCTATTACATCGGACTCAGTGATCTGCCTGTTCACAGCCTCCCAAGGAGTGGATTTACAGGCTTGAGCCACCAAGTCCAATCTCAATTGCTGTGTCAGCGCACCCAGGGGCTGGGGTCTATATGGCTTGCGCTCTCTTTGGAAAGCTTTAAGAGTCAAAAGATTATCTACCTTGAATTCTTACTCAGTTTAAGTAGCTCCCACTTTTAATACGTAAGACAACACTTTGTCACCTGTTTTAGGGATTGTCTCACCTTTCTAAGTTTTCAGACCAAAAAAACTTACTTGCTTGGCACCTTTTTCTATGGAAGTGAATTTGGAGTAAAATCTAAGAAGCTGAATTTTATGGGGAAAAGAGAACCCACTCGAAAGAAAAACTTGATACAACAGGTATTTTGCAAAACTTCCTCTCTCTTTTGTTGAGGAAGGAAGCACACGAGGACAACATCATCCTTCATGCTTGAGAGTGCGCTTGCTCTAGGAAATCTGCCCATTAATGCTGATGACTGCCATCGATGGCTCTCTTTAACGTGAATCAGATATGGCCCTACATGAATCTTGCCCTGTCTTTCAAAAGTCACACTTCTGGGATTAAGAAATCATGGTGTTATGAAGAGACATGGAGAGAAGAGGTCACTTTCCCCCTATTTAATTCCCATGTCTTTTGAATTTATTAGTGAACTGTCTATCTCAACTTCTTCATTCTTAATTAATACTGTTTTTTGAGAGTACAAACCTAAAACAGTTGTTTTGTACAATAACTGTGATCAACAGCACCCTCAAATTAAATTGGAACAGTTAATGGCTACCTGTGGCTGGGGATAAAACAAATACTTCAGTTCTCAGAAAGATGGCTATTGTGTTTCCTCTTTATAGCACTGCAATTTCTATTAAATCACAATTCTTTTGACCTCAGATTCTTTGTCCTAAACATAATCACATCAAACCCAAAGATTTCCAAGGCTACCTTCATCCTTCAGGATTCAAGCTTGAAATGAAAACAGGACAGAAAAATAGACTTTGATGTACACAGTTAATTGCCCAATACAATTATTGCCAGTCTGCAGAAGGGTTAAGAGT
Source organism: Ctenomys sociabilis (assembly GCA_004027165.1). Taxonomy (NCBI): domain Eukaryota; kingdom Metazoa; phylum Chordata; class Mammalia; order Rodentia; family Ctenomyidae; genus Ctenomys; species Ctenomys sociabilis. Next base: position 43,423 of record PVKA01000760.1, on the reverse strand, counting down.
TCAGCACCAATCTAAGCAACTATGCGGGTACCCAGCATTCCTCTCAATACCAGGGCTTCTAGTTGCTTTCATTAAATTCCCTTTGGCAGTTTTCCAGGCTCAGTTACAATGCCAACTTCCCCAGCAACTTTCTTGGAAAGCTCAGAAAGCACATTCTGTTTCTGGTTTTGGGAGTGGTGAACTTGGGCTGAGGACAGAGTTTGTCGGGTTCCCTACCCATGGGTAGCTACATAGCTGAAGATTGAAAATGACTATTAGCCTTTGTAGAAAAAGTCCTGTTGAAAGAAACATAGGTAGAATTTAAGGTTTTGTGTTAATTCTGAAATTCATTCACACTCATTAGGTTTTTCTGGAGGGCTGGTACCAATTACAATGTCCACATGGACCAACAAAATCAGTCTTTAGGAAGGGATGCCTTTGTGTTAAAGGTTTCTCAGTATAAGTAAGAGGCATGAATGAGAAATTTGAGAAAGGAGAGAGAGAGAGAGAGAGAGAGAGAGAGAGAGAGAGAGAGAGATTTTTAGGAAAGCAGAGTGACCTCACAAACAGGAACAGTAGCTTGCTACAGTAGCAGTGGTCTCAGAACCTCCAGAACCTCCTAGACTGGAAAACACATCCTTCCGGGGTAGGTGGAGTGAAGACTGAAATTTGGCCTGTATAAGAAGGAGTATGAGACAGGCGTGGTGGTGCATGCCTGTAATCCCAGCACTCGGGAGGCTGAGGCAGGAGTATTGTTGTGAGTTCGAGACCAGCCTGAGCTACAAAGTGAGTTTAAGGCCAGCCTGAACTGCATAGTGAGACCCTGTCTCAAAAAAAAAAAAAAAAAAAAAAAAAAAAAAAAAAAAAAAAAAAAAAAAAAAAAAAAAAAAAAAAAAAAAAAAAAAAAAAAAAAAAAAAAAAAAAAAAA